>JAAXYV010000148.1:0-14991 GCA_036851875.1 Novacerus sp. FZ-2019
TATACGTAATTTGTTTTATTGAAACTGGGCTGTAGCCCATCAGTAGTATTAGGTAGAGTCGTAGATTCATTTTATGTTCGACGTGTCTCTGAAAGATATGAGTGCAGTTCTGGTGGCGAATATGGTTTAATCATAAAACCAAACGAATTATATAGTCAGTCGCTGTGTATGTATAATATTGAAGGCGCCCATAATAGTGTTAAAGTACTGATCTATTCTACGGGTTTTGCTTATTTGTAAACGATGAGTAATACAACTTCTTTTGCCTTGCATAGCATAGCTACTAATGATACTACTGTGTTACATTTTGTTTTGAAATGGCACATTTCATCTACAACAGTACAGAATACTATTCTGTATACAAACTTTCAACCAGAAACAGGGAAAGCTAATCGCACTTAATAATTGGTTTGGTTTGGTGGCTGCCCTTTAAAATACACCGGTCAGAAGTCAGAAGAAACCTAAACCGAAGGTCCGTATGGATGAGTAGTGTCCGTCTAAAGTGTGTAACAGTAACAGGTGGTTAGCCTAAACGATTAGGTTCAACAGAATTCTCGTTCAAATGTAGACTTCGACTCAGAGCTAACTAACTTACATTACAAGCAACTGAACCCAAACGTAGTCATTGCATTGGCGTGCTGCCTATAGTGTTCTACATAGCAATAGTATGCAGTGGTAGGATCAGAGTGGAGTAAATAAGCGCGAGTCAAACCAAGAGTTAAAGTTATAAGCTGTTGTAAACCAAAGCCATCTTTTCCTTCTGTGCTTGTACACTTACCTAACCTATAGTAACTATATATTAGTTACCAGTGCTTATGCACAGGCTAGAAACGGCTAGCCAGCAGGATAGGATTGCAACGGTTTTCAGTCTTTCCTGCTCACCTTATGCCATACCACGAACCCAGTCACAGCAACAGCAACAACACCAGAACAGTGAACAAGAGGTTTCAACTCAACTCGGTGCTGTTCTGGCATAGCTAGCCTTTTAGAATGGAATAGATTGTGTGCAGTTAGGTTGGGATAGATAAGTAAAGGATTCTAGCTTTGCCTGGAGAAAAGAATACAATATAGCAGTTCCGGAAGCGACAAATCACCTTCTCAAGATGAGCCTTAAAATAATTACATTTCGGTGCATAGGGGTCTGGTAGGGTGGTTTCATGTGCCTACTGCCTACCTTAATTCTTTAACTTAAACTAAACTAAAATCTTAAACCCAACTTTATCTGTATAGTAAAGCAATAACACAACTCTAAGACACACTTGGAACGTCACCACTCTAATTGATCCCGCTGTTTACCTCCCACCAAACTAGGCAGATATGAAACAACATAATGCTTATAAATATATTAACTTTCTCTTGTCTTGTCATGACAAAAATATTAGTAAAATGCAGCCCTCTGCCATTCCCTGAAAACTGAAAGCCAACTCTTTCCTTCTTACGGAGGGAGTATGGGACCCTATCATATTTTACCAGAATCATCTCCAATACACAATTCACAATAAAGCAGGAACATCATCTGCACTCAATTATTATTTCCCAAGCTATTTCAACCCAACTAAATCTTTTGTAAATACATACTAAAATAAAAATAAAAACATAGGAGGATGGAGGATATACCGACATATTATTCTCAGTGTACTCAGTGCAAACTGCTTAAAATGAATTGATACTGTGAAGTGAAGTGAGGAGGAAAATGAGCGTAGGTAATAACACAACACATCGAATGCACTTGTGCTTCATGATGAATGGTAATGGATTTCGGCTTCATATTAGNCGAATGCACTTGTGCCTCATGATGAATGGTAATGGATTTCGGCTTCATATTAGCCATCCCATGACGGAAATTGAAATTATGATCCCATCAGATCACTGACGGTGTACTGTACTTGAATGACTCGGTTGGTCTTGGTAGGATGACATATGGGAGTAAAACTGAATATGAAGCATTCATAAATACCACCCTTTCCCTGGAAATTACTTCATGATACAATATCCAAAACACATCAAGAATAAGAGCAGGGTGCATATTTCCTACCTACGCATGATATAATGATCTTCTCTTTCTCATGCATGCCACACTCGAGACTCATCATCTATTATGTTATTTTTGTTTGTGTGAGACCGTTAAGTGAGCACCACACTGGGTACGATGTATACATATTTATGTATGCAGTAACTAGATACATTTCAAGGGATGAGTAGGAAGTAGGAAACGAGCGAATTAAACGAACTATTAATTATTAGAGTAATCCCAACACCCACTCATTCATTCCCTCAATTAATTAAAAACCCTATAGCTTGCGTTTAAATAGACAGTTGCTCTTCTCCCACATTTCTACGTGACCGTGTCAATCCAATCTTACACTTTTCTATGCATACATGTATCACTAATCGAAAGCACATATTATTCTTAAAAAGCAACTGTCCATGAGTCCATGCGCAGCTAGAATGAATGAATTTAAATACGTTAGGTGTAAGCATATGACAACAGACTTATTTTTCCCATTCTAGTCACTATGCATGGCTTCTGTAACTTCCGTTCATGCCATCACTTCAGCTTAATGTACAAGCTCGAGTCTAACAATTATTCGAGGAAATTGCGTCCCTTGAACTGAGCTGAGAGCCTTGTTTAAGTTTAACCATGACTGAATTAGATCTGTCTTCCATTCAATTCAATTCTTAGTCTACTCAAGCAGGCAAGCAAACCTCGTAAGTAGAACGGACGTACTACTACACATAACACCTTACCAAAGCCTATTCTCTGCACTTGCAGTATACTACTACCTACCATATCTAGGCCTAGTAAGATACAAGATACGTATATATAGATATTAACCCACCTACGCAATACCGACCTGGAGAACAGAATAAAAAGTGAACAGGGTTTTCCTCTTCTCCTCTCTTCTACTCCGTTCTCTCCTCGTTGAGATCGGAAACACATTCAACTATTCAATATTCATTCATAGAGTTCAAAACGAGGATTGTGTTTATTGAGAAAGGATAACAAAATGTAGGTCACCAGGTCCCGTGAGGTATACAGCTATCTACATCAGTATACATACTCACCTCATGCATTTCTTTACAGATTACATACTCAAAGAGTAATTGAAGATGATGAATAAAATTAGGTCATCCGGGAGGGGGAAGGTAATATGTAGTAGTGGCATGGCAGTGGCAGTTCATAGTTTGTTGTGAGGAGTGGAAGGCAAGACACTTGAGATCTTTGGGAAGGAAGAATTGGTAAAAGGTTAAAGCTAAAGTGTAGAGCTTTGAGCTGCTTGAGAAAATGTGTAGTGTTTATGAAAAACAAACAGAGGAAAAGAAAGGAGTTTCCACTTCCAACCCACTCAAGCTCATATGATGGTTTCTTGCTATGATGGCACTTAGTTTTGCTATCATATAGGCTTTCTACCAACAACATGTATTCATTGTATACACATGGGAGAGAGCTCATAACAAATGATGAACATGATTATACTGTTGGTTGATGATGGAACCATGGTCACATGGTGTAATATCGACCAAGCCAAGCAGAGCATTAGTCGAGTTCTCCCTTCACATGTATTACACATAGGTATTTAAAAGTCAGTCAAGTTCAGGCTGACCAGTTTGAAGTAACTATTATATACTGTCTGTACATATCCCTTAGGCCGGGTCAGAGGCTGATGCACCAAACTATAGTTGATTTGGAAAAGTGTCAAAAAAATTTCAACTGAGTCAGTCAAACGAATGAATCTTTTCCTAGAATGGATGATCTTGCCTCATTGAGCTGGTTTAGGTTAGGTTGACTTGACTTGAGTCAGATTTTCTCAGGCTTTGCAATGCCTTTCTTTCCTTCATTTCATGCCCACATTCTCTCAATGAATGAGTCGATGGTCATTTAGCTGTCCAAGTTCAGCGTACAAGTAGACCTGAAAATCTTCCCAGTCTCCTCAATCTGTAGTTGTATACAAACATAAGGGTTCGTGGTATATATTATTTCATATAATTTCGAGTTTTTCGTTAGAATGGCTAGCCTTTAGGTTTCTACAACTACTGCTAAGTGAACTGAACTTAACTGCGAGGATGAAGGAAGAAAATGGGCACTGAGCATATTTCCACAACTCTGCAGGCATATACTACGGTTGAATTAGATCGAATAGTACGCTGCTGGGCTTTGAAAAATTCAAGAGGAGTTGAATATAAGCTGGTAACGTCATAAGAAACCACTGGATTTTGAATGAAAATGAAAACGTCGTCGTCGTCGTCCTCCATGTAGAGAATGAAAGGAAAGGTTTCTCTGAAAATAATAGGTAGGAACCTTTTAACAGGTGCACCCTACACTATTCTCAATTCAAAATACCCTCATGCTATACCGATTGCATTTTGCCTTACCTATAATATAATATATGGGTATACCATTTCTTTAGATATGCCTTTCTTATTGCCATTCCCAAGCCTTGAGATGAGTACCGAAACCAAATGAGGGAGAAATGCATGTATAGAGTAAGTATATAGGCAAGGTTGTTGTAGGCATAATAGTCTCAATCTCAAATTCTCAGTCTCACTCAGATTTGTCTCTTCCAGCACTCTTCTACCTGCTGAACTAAATGAAAAGGAGCTAGCGACATCATTGAAGCAGTTAGTTTCACGACTCGGACGGTCTCAGAGATTCACTGTGTGCGTACAGGTAAATAATCAGAAGGAATATGAAGTAGAATGAATGCAGTATCGAAGGTGTCGGCTCAACGGGAAAGAAGACAATCATTTAAGGTCATTGCCGGACGTCCCATTCATTCATTCATAAAGTTGGAGACCTACAGTGAGATGTTTTTAAAAGTCCTTTCTATTCTGTGGGAATGATCAGTTCAGAATCACAGGTGCTGTAACGATTAGGAATATAGCTATCTATATACTTGCACATTATAGCTAGTCTTAACATAAGATAGATTTAACTTGGCAAAAGTTTACGTCTAATGTGTATGGGGACTTGGTGGTAGACATCCACTCAGTTTCTCTTGTATTGATAGGTGCGACACTTCGCTTTCNCATCCACTCAGTTTCTCTTGTATTGATAGGTGCGACACTTCGCTTTCGGTCTCATACTCAAAACTCAGAAGGACAGTCCAGTGCATCTGGTTATGTTTTTGTGCCGAGTACGGTTACTTTGGTTCTCACACAGTTACATAGTACATATCACATTGTGCATCTACACAAGATATTTTCTTGTAAATCTGGGAGTCTATTTTTATTTCATATCTCTAATGTGCATTTGAATGGGTATGAATTAGCTCTTTTACGTTTGAATAACTGAAGAACCCTTCAGTAGAAAACTAGGGAAAATGCAGGGTTTCCTAAAAAACTAAAATGATTTCCTACCCAAATTTCTAATAAGGCCAAAGAGATAAAGGAACCTTCTCACACAGATTATTACGGGACTAGTTTTGATATAAAAGAATTGACCCAGGTCTAATCCAAGGATCCTGAGATGTATGGAACTAACGGGTTGTGATTTTTTTAAAGTCTGAATGAGGATGGGATATGGGGTAACGGGTTATTTGATTAGAAGAAAAAATTTGGGGAATATTAGAGGAAATCAGGTCCAGGTTGAAGAAGAAGGAATGGTTTGGTTTACATTTCGCGGCAGAGAAAAAATAGGGTGCCCGTTATTCCTGTTTTATTTCATTTGATGGATGAACATCTTACCAAGCAATGCTTTGTTGGCTAAAGTTACATTGAAAAGGAATAGAGCAAATCTTGTTACAGATATTTTGGGTGCATTACTTCTTTTCTCCATAGCAAGCGGTATACAAAAAACACGCTCGTAAAAATTAAAGGGGAAAAGATTTAGATCTTTGAATACCAATGAGGATGGAAAGGAAAGTAAAAGGTTATTCGTGGTGTGGAGAGAGTGAGAGTTAGTAGATCTAGTTTGGTTCTAGGTGGTTCATGGTGGGGTGAACTTGTGTATGCAAGTTCTATTCAAGAATATACTTCATGACGAAAATTTAAAAAGCCTCTTCTATAAGCACCATAGTGCAAGCACAGTTCCTTTTATTCAGTTCACTTCAATTGAAGCATACATGCACGCTTTACATATGGGGAAGTTCATTCTTTAAAAGGTTGGCAAAAAAAGTTGCCGAAAAACGGTTTAGTCTTAGTCGGAGCTGAGTTCCCGTTCCCACCAACCGTATGGTTTGTCTATATACTTACTACTCATGGCATATACAGCCTTCAACTCGACCTGTTCAGGTCTATTCTTTTCTCTGAAACTTGACTCGTTATTATCCCCATCATTCTGACGGGTTTGTCTTGTGCATTTTAAATTTGATTCAAACTCTTACTCTTATTATGCATCCCCGTCATTTCCCGTCCCATACTTAGTTCCCAAAAGGCCCAACCATCTAACTAATCTACCTGCTTCCTTGCATGCTTACTTCATGCAGAAACAAATACCTCTACTCCATAATGAGTGACTATGGAATCTATAGTAGTTCTATTCTATCCTATTTGTCATCCAAGTAGTCACCATATAGACTCCATTCCTTACAAACACTCTTATTTTCTTAAGTACAGGCTCCAAATTCAAACACCGGGCCAGATAAGTAGCCCCCTCCCGAATCCTAATGATTTTTAGGGCTTTTCATGTACAAATATATCCTTCTTCTACATCTGCGAGATAACTTCAATCCTTGGTATGAATAGTAAGTAAGGTACCTATATACGAAAGGATTGGATTGAGCGGGATCCGGTCGGATCAAGTATAAAAGTGCTTGTCGGAAAACAACGGAAGCCTGAGTTCAGCTTTAGTTAAGTAGTGAGCAAAGTGAAGTAAGAAGCGAAGAAGACTTATTATGCATACCCATTTAAGAGAGATTTCCATAAAATGAGCATATGGCAGTTGCATGTATATATGTATATGTATATAATATAGGTATATCTCTGGTCCGTCAGATAGTCTGAGTCTACGTGAGGAAAAGTAAAGCATGGCAGAAAGCCACAAAATGCGATTATCGAAGCCGAAAACCCTCCTACACTTCAAGTTAAACTTTAGTTCAACACGAGCACCTTGCATTACATACATTTGTCTCAAAGGATTAAGTAGGATTAGTGCAAAGTTCAAAGTAAAACTATAGCTATGCTGCAGAGTAAGGTGGTTGGTTATGGTGGCTGTTGATAAGGTGCTATGGAAATTTATAAGGAAAGTTAACTGTTTAAAAGATATGGAGGAAATTTGACGACAGGCCGGGGATCAAATTGACAAATGGTGGAAACTTTTGGTCACACAACCGGTTCGGTACTCCACTTATCTCCTCTTATAAATTATGCATTACCTATTTTGTATCGGTTCTACACATTTTAAGAGCTACAATTCCCTCTCATCTTTTAATCCTTAATTTATACTTATTGGATAGATTTATAGCTATCATTGCTCATAAGTTTCTCACCAGCTTCATGATAGAGCTCTGAATGATACTAATAATAAGATGATGATAAGACTACATTCTATTGATTTTACTACGCTCTCTGCTCAGGTCCGTCTACATTCTACAATTCTACACAAACACCACTTGTGACTTTGCTTTGCTACTATCTCTACTGCCTGCAATACAGTCTATAGTTTGAGGTTTCACTGAAATGAGACCAAACAAAGAAACCAAGTTTTTCTCTTTCCAAACATTTTTATGACTCTCACTCTCTTCTATACTCAAACAAAAAGAGATGGAATGGAAACCAAAAAATTTGGGAACAGGTACTCTGGTCTCTTTATCTTACCCAGTATCCACCACAGCTCACCGGTAGGCGAGACCTATTTTCCATTGATGCTGAATAATTCAAAGCACAGCTCTGTTGTATATTGAAAGGTGAATTGTAGAGTGAGGGTCGGTCAAATCGGGTCTCACGAAGATAGATGCAGAGAAACGTACACAGTATTGCAACACATTCATGACGTTTGCTACCTATAATATAGGAGTTCTCAATAAAATTACTTTTTCTCTGGCCTGAATCTCATACACATGCAGAGCTATTAGTTATAACATAAGCAGGGCACGGATAAAACCTTGTTGCTTAAACCTTTGCCTTACCTTACCTTTAGACTAAATAACCAAGAGGACCTCGACGACTTAAATTGTTTCGTATTATTCATTCCGCACACAATATATAGAGACGCAGAGAGAGAGAGAGAGACCCAACAAGTTTTATTTAAAAGTATTGAGTCCCTAATACCTTTTGTCTTGTTCAAGTTCCCCTTACGTTACCGAAGTCGAAGACTCCAATAAGATAAGGAAAGTAGCAGTGAAATGAACTGCATACCTGTAAGCGGGTAGTACATACATATAATAATATATTATTCGTATTACATATATTATGATATATGTATATATATTATGGTACATAGCTTCAACTTAAAATTCTACAAATAGAAGCAGAGTCCCACATGAGTACAGGTGTGGGATGAGCTTACAAATAAAAAATTGGAACATGTATAAGTATTCCCTTTGCCGTTATGGAATTAATTCTGTGTACACATGCATTTCATTTGGTACTCTTAGCCATACATTCACGTAGTCCTAATGCAGGGAAACCCACCATCATAATAAAATCACCTTCTTTGCTTAGTTTAGCTGAATGAAAAATATTTGATCCCACGAGGTTCTAGTATGTATGTATGTATAGGTAGGTATTTGGAAAAGGTATAATGTAATTTAATGTAGGTAATACAAGTATTCCATATGAAACATAATGTGTTTTGTCTGTATACACATGACCTGTGTAGATACATATTAGTTATACCTAACATATATTATATGCAGTGATGGATGACCTGCTTCATTTTATAGGAGGACCTTTAGTCCCTCCTGACTATTGTGCTTAGTTTGTCATGCCAAAATTCAGATCACGCATACCGTAAAGATGCCTATAGATATATTCGTATCGTGCACAAAGAGACGGTGAAGATTTTCACGCCACAAAAAGGATTAGAGCATTCTTGTAACTTTTTGCATTCACTTCAGTTCAGGTTCAATTCAATTCAAGTGTGAAGGCAACTAACCCTAAACTGAACTTAAATTGAAGTAAAGCAGAACTCACAACTCCTAAGACTATTATAATGCAGGAGAAGATGTGAGATAAATGAAATCAATAGAAATGCGATTGGAGAAGAAATGGAATACCTACATTCAGCTCACTCGGAGTTTATGCATGTTTACTGGTGCTCTAGGTGTAAAGAAGATCATCGCACTGACTTTTGTGGGTGTAATGAAAATTAATGAGAGGAGTAAAGAAAGCCGTAAAAATCTTTGTCGGTCCTTGTTTCTCTCGCCCTTTGCGAGGGATGGACAGGAAATGCATATGTGTTAAAATACGAGCCACTTATTGTAAAGTAAGGAATATACTGCATACCTACATATAATATGACAACGACTGTTTGTAATGGAATAAGTAAGTGGATGCTGCTATGGTGATTACTATGGGCTTATAGGTTTATTCCTTCCAATGCAATGCAATTCGAAACTCAGGATACGGGATAAAAAGAGATAACTTTGCACTCGTATTCTTTTGCTAACAACACAAATACCTAACCTACCCAGTATTATAAGCCCTGTGTTAAACTTAAACTATGTCCTACCGTATATACATGGATATACATAAATATAATATATGTATATGAATACACTCTACTAACGGAGTAGAGAATATGAGATGAGATGGAATTTTCGAGTGTCAACATATTTCACAAATCGCTCGTTTTTTCACCCTTTTGAACCGGTTAAAAACTGAGCATAGTTTTTAACTTTCCATCCAAGACATCATTGGCATGAAATATATCGACTTATATTTCTCCATCCCATGTGTCCCGCACACCCAACAAACAACTAACACAATCACCGACACTCTCAACTCATCTTTACTCCTTTAGCCCCAACTTTCATCGTTTCTTTCAGTTGCCAACCAATTTTTCCAAAACTCATATAACAATTAGGCACACTCTACTCTCCACTGTGTCACATTATCTTGTCATTTTTATGTGAAATTGCACTCCCGTTCAGCTGTATGCTATCATAGTTCACGCAAACATAGGCAAGGCAAGCCAAGTGAACTGAACGGATAGAGGGACTACGTAATAATATAATGCTATGGGTAGATACGAAGGGTTTATTTTACATGTATACTGTACGTCGGCCTCAGTTGTTTGGAATTGTATACGAAAACTCTTTACTATTTTTTGACGCTATGCTTTGACTTTGCCGTGAGTATGTGCTTAATTATCATTACTCTACAAACAACAAGAGGAGAGGAATATATGGTTCCGCCTCCTCCGCAATTTGTCCTGCTTTCTTTGATGCACATTTTCTGTGCGAGGAAATTCGTCCCCACCCAGTTCAATTGACTTTACTCTCCCATTGTGCAAAGGCCAAGGTAGGAAAATGCATAATACCTATATACCTATAGGTATATCTCCTGTATTGTGATTGCATTGTAAGTCTAAAAGGTATAATGTTGAGGATGCATACCTAGTTACAAGTATTATATGGATATGGTATGAATGACTGTGTAGCTTATACTTTGCTGCTCCAGAGAATTCCGTTAGGAATTTAAATCCCAGATAGAAGCATATTAGAAAAAAACCTCCTGTGGATCTCATTCTCAACTTCAAGAATTATTCATTCTCTTTTTCTATTGCTTGCCTTATAGTACACTTTGAAGCTTGGTCAAAATAAAAAAATTCTTCTTCAAAGAACATCTTGTGCGAAACATAGTTGTCTATTATCAGTGTGAATCTCAATTCAATCAAAAGAGTAGACAAATGTGAAATGGCACCAGAATAGTCATGACGTAGATTTATTAGTGTAGGACTTTGTGAATAGGAATGCATAGGTATATGGAGAATGCTGATTTTACATTCTGAATGAAATCAAACGAACCGGAGGAGGGAGCAGTGCAGATCAGACAAATGAGGATATGATAGACGAAAAAAGGCATACATATAGGCCTGCAAATCAAATCAAAATCAAAGCACAAAGTCAGCGAGCAGAACTCAGCTGGTTGCAAGCCTCATGAAATCAAATTTCTGCAATGTAATCTACAATAATAATAGATGTGCAATAATAAATAATAATTGTTATTATCGATTGAATAGAATCGTTTCTTCTTCCCAGTGGTGTATTAGGAAGGCACCAATGTGTTCCCATTCCAGAGCTTGAACTGAAATAAACAAGTGATGGATGTTAGTCATTAGATACTTAAGTTCAACTAAAACTTCAAGCAGTATTCGAGCAGTAACAATACATATTAGTTATCAAGATCTCTCTCTCTCTCTCTTTCTTTCTCTCTCTAACTAAAATGAAAGAATTACAAATATTTCATGTGCTTTTTAATAATAGTTCTGCAAAAGTTTCCACTAATCACACGTCCAGCTATGGAGAGATAAAGTCAAATCAAAAGTAAATCAGGTGAATCCTCCACTCACATTTCATTCATACAGAATTAGGTATGCCAATACGAATGTATACAATCTGTAATCTGTGCATAATACCATTATTACCATTTATATCTGATGACGCTGAGTGAGTGAATAATAGCAAGAGCATGTTTTTATAATGCTTCTAGCATGCGTTCTTGAGGTAGAAGGCGCCAACAACAAGGTGTATAAAACGAATTACTACACTGCATTATACATTACCGTATGTATATAGAGTCACCCAACAAACCAGTAGAGTACAATACAATACAATACAGTAAACAGAACTCCCCGGGATCATAATGAATTTGTCTGTACTGTAACCTCGAGTCAAGCTCGTCAGCTTACTCGTGATGACCTCATCTGATGTATGTCACTGCTCTAAACTTCTGACAAGTGTGCAGGCTGAGTTGTACTATTTTATTTTATGACGGTACTATGCACTCGTGTGTGTCCATCTCCACTACAGTTTACATTATATTATATTATGATTTCATTGTGTCTGCCTCCAATAACACATTAAGTTTGAGTTGGTTTCTACACAATTTCATTTATGCTTGAATAACATTGAGGTAAGTAATTTCACTTCATTTCATTGTTCAGATATGCAAATTGAAAATGTTTCGTCGTATTCTATCTCACAAGCTTTTACTACTGTAAAAGAAAATCACAAAACTGCTGAGTTGCTTGGAATCCGGTCAGTGAATTTTCTGACTTCTCCCTGGGTAATTGCTTTTATCATTCACTAAATTCACATCGGGTCTTTCAAAAATGAAGAATAGAAACTTTCCTACAGCACGATCCTTCTTTGGACTGTACTGTCGGCCACGAGTGGTGATGATGGTATGAAAAAGAAAAGGATAAACAGCGACACATCAACTATTTCTTTAGACCAACAACAGCGGTTACGTCACTATTAAGACCTGGATAACTGCACGAAGTCAAACCTAAAGCTACAGTCAACAGTGGGACATCATATCCAGTTGATTGAATGTATAATCACGATATATATCACAATACAATATACATATATCCATTGTCATACAAAATTTGAACAATATGAGAATAGAAATCAGTACAGCTACCTGCCTTACAAGTCTCAAAGTCCCAGTTTTCAATTCAGCTGAGTGACTTAATTGTGTCCCAATGTTGATAAATGAAATAAGCATCGAGCGAGTGAACTTATTATATTATTGGGTACTTTGGAACTATCCTCATTATTATTACACTCTGTTTGATGGGAAATTGAAATAAAATTGTCTACACAGAAATCGCATTAGGCATTACCCTAAAACTCTTATGATGAAATGACGTTTGGTTCCGTCATGTGACATCAGGTCATGCTTTAGGATATGCTCTATACAGAGAGAGAGAGAGAGCACACGGAGGAACCGGGTCATAACTTATTGAAGCAGTTATGGATAGGAAGTAGGAAAATAAAGGAAAGTATATCCAGTTCATACAACAGTAAAATATATTTTCTAACTACAAACAAAATATAACGGCAGACTGTGGTGTAGTGCAGGCAGACTGTTGCAGACTGTAAATAACTGTATGTATTAACATTAACACTCTTGTTATTTTATAACAACCTTACTTTCATTAGTTTATTTTATTTTATCAGATGAATTAGAGCTTACGTGACATTGGCAAGTAACAGATCGTTCTCCTCCGTTTATCGTATCGTTGGCGGTAGTCGGTAGTGTGTCGTTAGACTGGTTCCTTTGTTATCTCCACATTATTACATACATACATTCATACATACATCATACATACATACATACATACATACATACATCTATACAAAGATACTGTGGTTAAGCTAAGTTTGTCTAGTGAGCTCAGAACTGAAGCTCAGGTCGTTCGCTAATAAGGTTAAATTTTGTAGAAAATATAGGGTTTTGTTGTGGCTGCCTAGTTATGTGTTATGAGCTTAATGGGTTTCTGACAGGACGTCAGGCTTAATTTGGTGACTAAACAAGGATGACACAGGCAGAAAAGGGTTTGATAACTTTAGTCAGACCGCAATATTAGGGTGGAGTCCATCACATTTTCACTGTTGATTAAATGAAGATAGCCGTACCCCATCATCATCATTATATTATGATGTGTTTGGTCGTAATGAATGAATTTCTACTCTCCAACTTACTTATAGATACCTAGACTATAACTATTACTATACTAAACCATAGAACATATTATATTATGTACTACATCTGCATGTACATTCTACATGCACCTAACTCTGTTAGACAAGTGAGTTGACTTACTCACTCCTCTTCTCCTTCCTATATTAGGTATACACAACAGAGAAAATGACGTATTAAATGTACAGCGCACTGACTTCTCAATATGTACATTCATACATGTACCATACAATTAAAGAGAAGGGTATCTGGTATATATACCTAATACCTATTATATATCTAGGTATGTATTGTCTGCAGTATGAAATAAGGAATAATAATACCATGAGGCATCCTTATTAACTCACATCACATTGCATTTAACCAATGATCTACTTGCTCTCTGGTGACTTTTGCTTTAGCTTTGGACTTTACTATTGACTTTTACTCTTTCATGATGCTGATTGTGGTTGATGATAAGTCCCGTATGCTGCTGTAGTACACACATATCATGTCTGCTTTGTCTGTTGCACATTGATATTGTAGTTGTGCCGTTGTTTGTGGCTACTTCTTTAGTGTAATCATATGTCATCCAGCTTTACCACCTACTGCTTCCTCATTCATTTCTGTCTTGACGGATTTTTAATTGTATAAATAAGCTAAATCAAATGAAACGCCATTGAGAAGGCGGTCTCTGGACTCATTATTGAAGAGCTTGCTCAGAGCTTCTGTTTTCTTGTTTGCGCTTCTCAGGAACAAGAGAAGACAATACAATCAAGGAATCAACCAAGATTCCTTATCCTTTCATGCATCTACATGCAGGAGGATCATGTATTACCATGATTATGATAGCTTAGGGATGGATAAGCATCAGGAATCATGCATAGTCAGTAGTGTAGGAATCGATTGGAATGAGGTATGATATGAGAAACCCATCCAAATTCAAACTGCTTCCAAAATGAAATACGTGTGGTGGACCAGCCGAGCGAGTTTTTAGAGTAGAATTTACAACATCTTCAGTGTGCATGTAGACTGCAGACTTGGCGTAAATCGGTGGCTTGTCAATACAAAATATGGGCCGTGATTACCATAATTATTAATTCTCATGTGCACGGACGGTGAATGAATTGACGTAGATATGGAAGTTTATACTTGTGTGTTCATTGTCTACATTCCTAATAACTATACGCTCAAAGTGTTAACTTTGCTCCCTTTAAAAATGATCAGTCTACTGTGTCTGTCATGTAGTTATGATGTTCAGTCAGAGTATGGACTATGAACATCAGTGTACAACAAATTTGTCACACTGTGCTGGATTGTAGAATAAATTAATGAACCAGAAATGAAACATAAAGCTCTTGAGAAATCTAGAAATGTTAGGTTTTCGATATAATTTACTACATGACTTTGCAGATTAGATAA
>JAAXYV010000149.1:0-14985 GCA_036851875.1 Novacerus sp. FZ-2019
AACTTGAACAAGACACACATGCAGAGATAGAAAGAGAGATAGAGGAAAAGTTGAGAAGTCAATCTTGAACGACTACAGTCTCTGAAAGACTTTTAGCATTTAAAATGTGTCGTATCAAATATCACTCCTAATGGATTTCACTTTTCTTCCGTCATTTCAAATCCAATACTACCATTCTATTCTATAATATTAAACTTAAGTCAAGAGTAGTGTTCTCATTCAGTGAGGAGACGACAGAATACTACATTATAGCCATGTAGCAAATATTATTACCAATACCTAAGGTGAGTTGTAGTAATGTCCGTAGCTACGTAACTACACTACTACTGTTTCCTTAAGTAAGTATATCTTCCTACTTACTTTCAATACTAAGTACTAACTCAAGTAAATCGTAAGTGAGACCAAGCCATATTGCATTGTGTCTTCTAACGATACGTAAATATTAGGAAATCATCTTCTCTTATTCTTAGTCTAAGATAGTAATATGTTTTATGTGCTAGTGATACGGATTGAGTTTACATAGTATCACATGAAGCTGAGTGAGGGAGTGAAGAGTTTCTGCTGAAACATAAAATTAAGTAAAGTTCGTCGTCAGACTGCGAGGACCAGAGTATTACTCAAAAAGTAGAGTCAAATCAAATTCGTAGAGTTGAGTACATGACGGCATTGGAACCAAATTCGTCTAGTAACAGAACCACTCTCATTTTATTCAAATTGAACTTTTTTTTTGTTAATGCTAAAATGTAAATCAATTCTTCCAACTAGAAGCAGCTCTTTGGAAGGAAATGAAAGAACAGAATAGACTAAAGATAATTATGTGACTTTTGTGTATCTATCCTTCAACTAACATATATACACATACAGACCATTTATCCTTGCTCTTTAACCTTCTATAATAGTGTGAGTATATAGCGTTGAACCCATATAGTCAGCAGCAGCTGAGCCCGCAACAAGATGTAGAAAGTATTCTATTCTCCTCTGTCCCCACGAATTGAGGCGCAATCAATAATTTATACCTATTGTTGTGGGCACAGCTGCTCGCTATATGGGTCCAACGCTATACTCACACTATTATAGAAGTTTAAACAGCAAGGAAAATGGTCTGTAGATAGATATATCTGCACTGCAGTGTTCTACGTTTTGTGTGTGTCATATTGTGCTATACACTGTCACACTGTACATATTAGAATGTATTTCAAAACCTCTACGTAATCCGCTAGTGCATTTTCTTCTGTCTTTTTATATTTTACAATCTTTTAGCATCTGTAATTTTTTTATACACTAAATCTAAATCTTAAACACTACGGACCCTAGTCCAGAGAAATGTGCTAATTTGAATTTATTACAGAGTACAGCTTAGCAGTACGGAAACTGAAAAATAAAGTTAACACTATGAAATGCATTATCCATTCCACTTAGTGTCACATCACATGCTTAACATAAATGCAGTTACCTTACCTAGTATCAATGGCCTAGAAACGTGCTATAGATCTGATGGCTGTTTAACGAAGGAAAACAATATTCTAATTCAATAGGTTAGAAAATAATATGATACAAAGTTTTCCAAAAAGTTCTTGCACATGTGAAATCGACACTTCAAGTTAGGCCAATGGCAGTGCAGATCTGCTGTCAACGGGAGTAGGATCTATAATTTAGGTCTGGGCCTAAAAAACACATGCTGACTATTCTTACTACGGGATTTCCCACACTTACTATAGACATAAATATCTGTATCATTCAGCTGAGGTCCTGTACAGTAAGTTATTGAGCTGTGTATAATAAACATGTGTTCAAGGAATCCCAGACTTAGCCGGTGAGCTAAGATTTCACATGTTAATTATTTTAATTTTTCAGTTACCATGGCAACCACGCTGGGTTCTATAGTACCTGCCTAAGAAAATTGTCTCCTTTACATTACTATGGCAACCGTGCAGGTTACTTTTCTCATTTTGGTTCATATTACCTTAGAAGTCTTAAGTACTTACAAGCCTTCTTTTTCCGATAACCATAGAAACTTAATACTTGCTTTATCCTTTGGTTGCCATGGCAACAAATAATTAAGAACTAGAATTCTACTCACATTTGTGACTTACTGGTCGTGTCGTGTATTCCAACTTGGAGAGAAGTCCCTATGGAGTGGAGTACTAGCCAGAACGATATACGACGTCCATCTATACCTATAATTTCCCAAGTTTTGAGGCGTAGTACAATCTTTTCTACCTTAGGATACGTCGAAATAACCTTATTGACCACCTCAGAAGTTTCTCTCCAAGATACGGTAGGTTCTCAGTAAATATACAGTTACCTAACAATTTAATCAGTTACCCGAGTTTCTCTCCGAGATACGGTAGATGCTCAGTAATATATACAATTGCCTAACAACTTTATCAGTTCCCAGTTGCAATGCAAAAATGTGTTTACAAAGATATGAGCGTGGAATCACACTGCATTGTTAACAATTACTGCGGACAGTATTTTTCAATATTCACTCTCAGTAGATTTGTTTCACAGTTCATGCCAAGTATTACAAAAAATAAGAGAAAAGAAATAAATAAACCACACAAAATGCGGCACGGGTACAGGCAGGTAAACAAATAGTAATCAATCTACTGTACATGCAATGTATTAAAGCAAGAAAGCAACAGGAAAAACATGCTTACCTGTAGCACAGGTAGTAGAAATGGGGAGGAAGGCGGAAACATTAGTGTAATTGTTACCCATGGGGTTATGGCTAGCAGCAAAATTAGTTGTGGCATCATTGGCCATTGAAGTCATAGTTTGACTATACATTACAGGTAAAGGATTAGTATGTGGTACACCATAAAGATAGCCTTGATGATCATTCAGTTGTTTGTTCTCCATTGAATTATACATTGATTGCAGGGGTTGCTGCTGTAAAGATTGCAGAGGCTGATGCTGCTGTAATGATTGCAACGGCTGCTGCTGCGCTGATTGCAGTGATTGGTGATGCATTGATTGCAGCGATTGCTGCTGCAGTGATTGCAGCGATTGCTGCTGCAGTGATTGCAGCGATTGCTGCTGCAGTGATTGCGGCTGCAGTAGTTGCAGCGGCTGCAATGAATGCAGCGGCTGCGGTTGAAATGGATGCAGCGGCTGCGGTTGCAATGGATGCAGCGGCTGCGGTTGCAATGGATGCAGCGGCTGCGGCTGCAATGGATGCAGCGGCTGCGGCTGCAATGGATGCAGTGGCTGCGGCTGCAATGGATGCAGTGGCTGCGGCTGCAATGGATGCAGTGGCTGCGGCTGCAATGGATGCAGCGGCTGCTGCTGTTGGTGCTCTTGAGAGTCGAACTTCTGTTGTTGAGTATTTAAATCCAATGTCATTTTTTGAAGTAGAAATTCTTCATCGATTCGACTTGGAGGAAGAAAATTATTATACTGATGCTGTTGTTGTTGTTGTTGATGGAGCTGCAGTGAGCCACTGCTGTATTGTTGTATTTGAGCTTCCATATTATGATACTGTTGGTGTTGGTCATGCAATTGTACATGTACGTGTTGGAGATGTGTACTTTGATCATGGTTTTGATAAGTATCATAAGTGAATTGTAACTTCATCTGAAGAGATGACTGCTGCTCCAGCACAGGAGGCAGCGGTTGCGGTTCCATTACTGGTATGGGTAAAATTGGCTGAGTTTGGGCATGCATGCAGGATGGTATGGTGAGATTGCTTACTACAGCCGAGGCTGTGGCTTCTGCGGCAGCTACCTCCACCTCCTTTAAGACGGAATTGTTATTAGTGAGGGCCATTCATTCACAACAAAGAAAAAACAGTTCTTAGAATGCAGTTAATTAATTTTGTTATTCATTGGCAACTACTATAACTATTATTATTGTTATCATTCAAAATTGTTATACTACATACATTATTACTACATTTTACTCTAACGTAAGTTTACTCATTTAGGCATTGGCAATACATGCATTGTAAGTAATGCAAACCCTAAACAGTACAGTACAGTATTCAACAAACAGATCAGCCAAACGAACCAAATCAAGTCAGTTTCAAGGCAAAATTATTATTATATAAAATAAAGTTATTATTATTCGGTTTTATAATAAAGAAAAAGTCAATTCTAATAAAGAAAATGGAATACTGCAAGTTATAGTAAGGTAAGTCTGCTTGAGAATTCATTTCATGCAAAATAGAGTAACTTGTATAATTCATGCTAGGGGAAATTGAAACTATAGAAATAGTGCGGCGCAGCAGTGGGAATAACAACAATCAATTAAATTCCAGTTTGCAGTTAAATTCTAAAATATAGAAGCACTTGTTTGCGTTGACTACAGTTATTGCGTAAAGTGTAGATGAACAGGACTAAGGGATTAAGGGATTAGAGGAGTGTTAGCCAGTCAACTTTACTCACGTCGCGTCACGTCACTTTATTATAGGCGTGCGCGTATTGGTTTTACAACAGAACTCGTCACTCAGGCCACAAACTAGAACCGACGACTTAGACTCCGGGACGACGACAATCACAATTTGACTCGAGACTCGATGTACAGTTGCAATTCCACTATTTTTAGAAACTGTATTTAATCCTAATCCTCCAGTACGACTACATTATTTCTTCACAGACTATATAACCTTCATCTTTTAATTCATCTACGACGAAGAAAAATTCATTATCATGTATTTATGTGTTTTATCTTCACTCAAATTATGGGGTAATACGGACAAATATTTTCAATTCTCCACTGCACTATTGTCATGTACAAGTTACTACAAGTACTCTCTGCGCAAAGCTTTCATTGACTTAATAACTAACTGTTATTCGAAATGTACATAAAAAATGTAAGGCATTTAACATAACTATTAGCTTCATAGTTTTTGTACTTTCAATTATATAGATAAATGAGTTAGTCAGCTTGCCGGTTAGTGAGCTGAGAAATACTGATGATACATTGCAATTGCCTTTTAATTAGAGTGAACATACATCAGTTGGCTCATGTTACATATATGTATATAAATAAATTCGTTTAGTAGTAGTAGTAGTAGTAGTATTAGTAGTAGTATTAGTAAGTAGTAGTAGTAGTAGTATTAGTAGTAGTAGTGGTAGTAAGTAATAGTAGAGCAGTTGAAGTAGTCAATGTTGAAATACAAATTCAATTCGAAATTGTGCGATTGTTAAATTAGAAAATGAATATCTTTGTTCTCGCATAGTGTCGACGATTTCAGATTTTGTTTACTCACAATATTAGCACAGAAGGAATTCAATAATAATGCTTTTCTTTCAGTTCTCATTACAATCTTCAGTACTTTCCTTCATGTTCATGACACAGAATGTAAAGTAGAATGTTTGTTGTGTGGGTATCGTTGAATGCAATAGTATATAAATATATAAAATAGTATAAAGAATATATATATGTATATATAGCGATAGAGAAAATTGGATTCGACTCGTGCTGCATTATTATCATTCTTCATACCATATTACAATACTACTACATACACACTACTTGATTTTTATGAGAGTTCCAATTTCAAAGACATTGCGAGTTACCAAATTGAAACTCTTATAAAAATCGAGTAGTAACTACCTAGCCAAGCCATATCATCCTTGTCTTATATTGTACAAATACATTGTACAGCATATTTTAGCACTATAACAATCTAGGCTGAAGCTGTGCAGACTATACTATTTTTTAAATCATGCTGACCTTTGATTTCAACGCTGTACAACTGCAGTGTATATATTTTTGCACACTGCAGTTGTAAAATGTATTAAATATCATCAAGAGATGAGAGGATGCACTGTATTTGTGCTTTGACTATGTTCTCAAATTACAGAGTATAAATCACGTTACGTTTAACTTAAATCCATTCTCGAGTAATTAGCATTCAATTGCAAGCCTGAACTGGACTGAACTTATTCTTATTCTTATTTCAGTCTACAGCTGGGGTGTCAAGTTCGCGGACGCCGTGGAAAGTGAAATAATATAAGTAAAGTTCAACCTTATTATAACTTATACCTGAAAGTCTTTAATATTACATAAAACTCTCAAAGTAAAAGAATGACCAAATAGTTACTACCGGGAAATGAGACTCCATGGTCGTTTGAATTGAATTAAACTACCTATTTCAGCTTTCTAACAAGATAGCTTCATGGTACTTCTGGGCATCTTAAGACATGTCATGACGTAATAAGACATGTCATGACGTATATACATGCCGTATTTATTCAAAAAATGGCCTCAAGACCATCTTGCAAACTAGACCCTATTTACCCCGGCCTTCCTTATTTATTTAGACCCAGTCAACTTCCAAAACTCGGATTTTTTATTATCATTCTTTAATCTTTTTCCTAGATTATAAACATTTGTGGAATATGCAATGATCTCATTGCCCCTTTTAAACGTGCGTTTATGTTTATGTGTCGTTGTATATCCTATATCCGACATTATGTTTCTATATATGCACTGTAAAAACCGGCCATCTTTCAAACTTTCAATTTTTGCCCGGCCATCATTTGGGACTAGGCCATCTCTTGAATAATTACGGTATATAAATATTCAGTTTATGTTAGTGGCTTTATTCCACGTTATTCATTTGCGTCTAAAAGTAATTACAATACAACTCTAGAAGACAAACTACTTCATTTCTTTGACATAAAATTCCACCTTTCTTGTAGTGTAATAATATAAAGGAGTTTTACATATAAATTAAAGCTTCAATTAGCAACTGCTACTACCATACCAATACTTTTGGTCAATACCCATCCTAAAATGAAGTTGAAAGTGAAATAAATCACTGTATATCTAAACCTACAGCTGACTACTGTATGCAGTCGCTTGGTCTAATAATTCCTGATCTGATAAGAATAAGAATTATCTCACAAAGTGGCATTCATTTCTCAAATACTCTCTAAGTGTACTTACCGAACTCGTAGCATTGACGATAGTCTGGCTGAGCATTTGCAGATTATTCACGTATTCCTGTTCTTGCTGTTCAACGTGAGACATGGTATTTTGAGCTGATATAAATATGAGATGGGTGTCTTCTTGTGTTGTTATTATTCTTGATTACGTTGATACTGTTGTAGTTCAAGTGCCAAGTTGAACTTTATAATATGGGATACTATTTCCTTCCTTTCTACTCACTTTTACTACACTAGTTTTCTAATGAAAGTATCTGTGTTATTATCAATAATAATAATAATAATAGTTCGAAACAAATAGTCACAACAACTTAATCTATTGATGTTGATACTACTACTGCCAACATTATATTCCGTTAGTGTAGTCGGAAAAGAATACAAGGGTGCCAACTGTGTGAAGCGGAAACCTTACTGCAATTGGTGTCAATTCGGAAATATAAGTTTAACTTTTTTAATGACGTTCATTAAGGTCATACGATTTTGAACTAGAATATTGCTTTTAAAGATGCTTCAGTTATGCGTTATTTTGTAGTATTTGTAGAATACGTGAAGGTTGAAATCAATAATCCATCACACCCGGCGTACGTAATAACAGTTGACAGTTGTCTTAAAAGCAAAAATCTCCTTAACTTTGAGTACCGTATGGATTTGGTTTTGTTTTGACTTTACTTAACTACAGCTGGGCTTGATTTAAGCTGAATCTCTTAAACTGAATTAACTAGAAGTGAACGGAATCAATTGTTTCTTGTCTAAACGAAGGAAGTCAAGTCAATAAACTGTAGACTTAATCTGTTGTTCTGAAATGAACAAGAAACGTGTGAAAAAGTATGTATACTTTTAGATATACTTAAACTATTATATACTTTAGAGAGAGAGAGAGAGAGAGAGTTTAATGAGCCTTTATTATAGTGTCACGTCACAGTCACCACAAGTATTATATATTTGTATTTATTTCACTCATCCTAAGTTTTATGTTTGTATCACACTTAGTTTGTACACAACGTGGAAATGTATGTAAAGTCAAGAGTGTTTATTAAACTTGCAGATTATTGTTGGATGTAAATATTTGGACTTTTCATTCCTTCAGACTTGATTTGACATGACTCCTACTACTAACACCACTTCTACATTTCACTTCACTTCAATGTACTTTACTAAAAACCTGTACTGATGATTCGGCTTTTGAGTTTTAGGTTTAAGTTTTCAGTTTTTCTTTGCGTCAGCAACTTTCTCAACTTCAGTTCAAGTCGGAAGCAATGAGTGAGTTGAGTATGAATGACTGGGGCAAAAGTCGAAGTCAACTCAGCTCACAGCTCAACTCTACAATCCAAATCCAGATCCAGATCCAGATCCAGATTCAATCCAATCCAAGCCAATTTAATGCAATGCAATGCAATGCAATGCTTTAACTTGTCAAGTAGTAGTAATACTACTTACTACTTACTAAGTATCTAATAACTCCAACTCCACTTCACTCCTGTCCTGCTTGACACTTCAGTATGAAATGGAGTTCAAAATACGGCTTGAAATCTGCATAGACCATAGGTCCACAGGCTGGTGTCGTTCCTGATGCTAGTATATCTGTATTTACTGTACCTTACCGTATGACTTTGAAATAATGCAGGATGACTGAGTGAATTGTGTGCTCTTTCTTGGTGTGTTGAGTTGTGTGATGATGATAAATGATGATTCTGCTGCCTATATACCGCGGCAGCAGTAAAATCTAACCCACAACAACTGCAATAATATGAAAACTAAAGTTCAATGAAAATCAATTTTGTTTTCTTTTTCTGAAAATTTTCTTTCTTCAACTCTAGTTAAGTTCACCACACACGGAGATTATGATAAATTACACAAGGTAGTAATAGTTCACCGAAATAGTTGACAACTAGGTATCTGTAGAGTGGTTAAACATTATACACACTTTGTGTTCCGCACCTGTCGTTAGTCCGAGTTCTATTGTGTATGTATAATAGGTATAATATGTAACAATTCAGAGATTCACACGGAGCTTTGGTTAGGGATTAGGTTAGGTTGACTTGAAGACTTGATTTGTCTTGACGACTTGATTTGTCTTAAGACAGTAGGTAAGAAAGAGTAGGACTATAGAGGAAGACGGAGGCAAGGATCAGACTAGAGGAACCAGGAGAGACGGGAGAAGTATGAAGTGAAGCACCGAAGTTAAGGCAGAAGGAACCAACAACGCGAATGCAATTGACTGGGGTGGGGGAAACCAATCGTGCTTGATCAACTGGCACAAGTAGTGTTGGTTGTATAGTAGAATTATGTACTGTGTTCTGAACGTTGTCTTATACGTGGTTGGTTGTGTATATAGGGAGTAAAATATAATCTGATACTACTCTGACTGACTCTCGAGCAAGACTCAACTCTTCTTGGTCTATTCTTTGCAATATGTAATAGCAAAGTGATACCTATCACTGAATTAGATTCCATTGGGTTACAAGAAGGTGATGATAAGACCGACTGGTGTTGCTTGACTTTTTGGTGCTCCTATGTGTAGTACTTGAAGTGTGGGTGCTGTAAGATGATGAGATAGAAGAAGGTGATGTTGCGTTACATGGCATGGAATGGAATTGAACTGGAGTCGAGTGGGGGAACACTACATGAAGCAGTGAGGGATGAGTCTATAAGCAATGCAAAGAATTAAGTAACTAACTAATAATACAAAGTATGGGTAAGTAACTGACGTTTGAAAGTTTTTGGCACTTGCCGTGATTTCAATGTTTATTGTATAGTTTCATTAGAATTTTATTACAATAGTAGGCCGTTGAGAATAAGATGAGGGAATTATTAAAACGTATAGCCCATCAAATAGTGAAATATCCTTTAATAGAAACTGCAATGGAAATACGTGTGGTCTATAATGAGGGAATACATGGTTTAGTAGATGTTAGTAGTGAATTGTAATTTGTAACGACTTTTGTTGGTGGCATTACGATTATTGCATAACCTTTGGCTCATCTTAACCTGAACTGTTAGACTTATAGGGAAGACGGAGAAGTCTTGGACAGAAGTATCGTCAAAATCATGCTGAGCTAAGAAAAGTTTACACGAACACAACAGATAGTCAGAAAAGAGCATAGGGTTGGATAAATTATCTTATGCATTGTAATCGCAACATACATGCAGAGTTTGAGAAATGCATTGTAATGTATATATGCAAGCAAATAATAATAATATGCTGACGATACGTGGTTAACGTACAATATACAAAATAAGGATTGGTAAAGAAATAAATACAGGAATAGATGTACTTACGGGTATGAATGCGTCGTCGTAAAGTTAAATACCAACTTAACTTAAAACTCGAATTTTTAAAATTGAAATTTTGGATCAAATTGAGATTGCAATTAATGTAAAAGTATAAAAGTTAAGTCAAGTATAGAATAGCATAGCATAGTATCGTAAAGTTCAGGGAAACTGAGGTGTAATGGGAAAAAGCCACGACGACGGAGCAGAGAATATCGGAGGCAGGCAAAAAAGTAGGCGCTCCTTAGGATTGATCCCTGCATTGCACCAACCAGTAGATTGGAGCCACCCATATCCATTGTCATCTTCCTATCTTTACCATCTATCGTCCTTTCTATCTTACAGCATGTACCTACCTTACATACATGCAGTCACAGTCTGCTGCATGCAGTACTTAGTACTTACATTGACTCTCCTCTCCTCACTAACTATCTACTCCACTCTACTATCTCTGTATGTTATGCAATATATGCATTGCATTAAGCTACTTGCCATGCCAAGCCATACTGCAATTTTGTTACATCTACGTACATGCTATTGAATTGAAACCACGCCAGCAAAGCAACCAACTCTTATAATATTATTATTAGGTACCAACCTACCTTACCTATCCTTAAAACTCAGTCCAATTCTTAACTTAACTATTAATGTCTTCTAAATGAGTAATTCTTATTCACTCACTTTGTCTGCACTGCTTTTATTTATCAAATGAAATCATAATAGACATAATATTTTGCCTATAATAATAATATTAGTAGAGTTGAGATTGAGAGTTGTAGACTACATGGCATCAGTAAGAAGAATAAGACTAAAAAATCTTATCACATCATCATACCTCATTTTCTTTTGCTTTCTCTTTTAACTTGTTATTTTTTCTTATTACACAGAATAACAGTTGTATGTAACTCAAAGGTTGTAGTATTGCGTTAAGTTTATATGCAGGGAAGGAGTCTATTAAAATGTATAGCAGATAATTAATTACTGAACCTGAGATGGATTGATGAATGTGGAGTAAAGAAAATCCAGCCGCGAGTGTTTATATAAAGACGTACGATAATAGTTACGTTGCGTTGATGATATGATTATGGTTGTTTGTTAGTAATAAATAGGCATGCTTATTACACTGCGTTAGTGTACTCTAAAGAAAAATTAAATGTCACCATAATAACACATGTGTGTGTGTGTGTATAAAGGAATAGCTGAGGAGAAAGATTAAATTACACATTCGTTCTTTCGTCTTCAAACCCTCATTCTAATGCAATGCGTTTTGTGCGAGAGTTGTAAAATTCTGATTTGAGTGAGGGATGGAGTATGGTTGTGAACCTGGACAATAATGCAATGAACCTGACATCGACAAATGCAGTGAAAAGCGAAAGTAATAATTAAAGTTCTGTATATATAGTGTAGTTGTAGTGTAGTTTACCTAAGACTATTATGTATAACGGTTATAAATATAAGTATGGATATCCCTATACCACTTTATGAGTGTTATTACTACTTCTGGTAATTTGCGGAGTGTGCTGCAGTTAGAAAGATAAGAAAGAGAAGTACGCTCTGATTTACTCAGCTTATGCTCATAATATACTGTATTCTTTGCCAGTCATCGTAAGTGTTTAGTTGAGCAACATGAAATTGAGTGAGTGTGAGTAGGTAGTGTCCGATGGCATCATTAAATTTTTATATGCAAATACCTAACTATAGTAATTGCATGCAAGCCAGGGAGTCTAGTACAGTAAGTGTTAATGTATTCGTGAAGATATGTGATTTCCTAAATAGTGGAGGTATAATTGAGAGTGTGGAAGGCTTATGTTTCCGTAGTTGCTATAGGTAATAATATTTGCAGAGTATACCGTTCAGTTATTGAAAGAGATATGTGCGTATTGTTTACTATTTACCCACTACTAGGTACCATTATTAACTATATAGTTCACAATCTGAAACTAAGGACAAGGTTGTCTGTCATACATAACTAGAAGAAGGTTTAAATTTCAGTGCAACTGGATTTAGGGGCTCATATTATTTCTTGCACTCGCCGGCCGGCAAGCAGCTGACTGACTGAATTATTTAATCTAACTATTTACAACCCATCAAATTTTATTGATAGTGTCTTGAGATTTTAATTACTACATGCCGAGTGGTGAGGGTGAATGTATGAATTAGTGAGAACATTCTTTCATTTAATTTCAGCACACTTTTTTCTATATACTCTTGCATTAAATCATGGGCTTTTGAATAGGTACTAATTTAATTTAATTGAATTCAAAGCCAGTTAGTTCCAAATTACATGAGAATTCACATAAAAGAAAGTAGTATTTATATAATTGTAATTAGCATACTTATTCAAAAGATGATCTTCTAAACTAGACTCTATTTACCCCGGCTTTCGTTATAGACCAGCCATTTTTGGAGACCCGGCCAACTTTCGAAACCGAATTTGAATATTTTATATCCTTGCACTCTCTGTTTACATTATAATAGTTATAAAATATTTTCACAGATTCCAATGGTGAATCAACACTACCTACCTACTGCCCTTGCCCTACCAATATTATACTTATAGAGTACATAGTACTAACTTCCAAACTTTCTATTTGTATGCCCGGCCATCATTTGAGACTAGGCCATGTTCTGAATAAATACGGTATTCAAGTAAACGTATTTCTGCTTACCTATGTAGCTATGTGAATGCGTTTAAGTATGTATGTATATAAGAAAGAAAGACTTGTGATTCTTGAGACTTTTAACTTCTACATAGCTCCGCGTTTACTTTGGTTTAGGAGGAGGTTGTCTAATGGGATGTAATGTAACTGTAATGGGTGGTGTGGACAGAGACACGTAATATATTAACCTGACAGAATTAATCGCACTCAACTCGCTTAGGAGGACGACGGAGGACATAAGTTTGCAGCCCATTTAGACTTACATAAACAAACACAGCACATCACATCTCATTTAGATGTACTGTGATGTGACTGTGTGTAGCCAAGCCATCCATACTATTCACTATACTGTACCTTATCACTGTGCTGTACTTGACATCATCAGTATCTTCTGCCTTGCAGAATCTTTTCGTGGCTTTGGTTACATTGGAATTGGTACTGGAACTGGAAATCTCCACTGCTCTCCTCTGTGTCATAGTCCCATTTTGAACTTTATTTCTTTATTTATATATTATAATGTTTTAATGTAGATTCTAGACTAGTGCATCATATTATAGTCACTTCTTCAATGCATACACATATGTTACTATAGATTTACAGCTTACATTTACGACAACCATTTCCATTCCTATGCAATACTATGCTTGCTTTATGCTCTTTAGTTATATTTTTGTATTACTGTAGTGTAGATTCCATGTACAGTACAGAACTCTTGAGTCCCAAGCAATGCAGTGTGCTTTACTGTGTGAGTGTGAGGGAATGTGCATGCGAAATTAAACTGCAGGCAAGGCAGTCAGTCACTCAGCCAAAGTCAGTTTAATGCTTACCAACCGGTTGCCTCATTTATTTTATTTCTTTATACCTAAGTAATATGTACATGGTGGCAGAAAAGTATAGTGGATTTAGCATTGAGCAGAAATTTTGAAGTTGATTTGAACTGGCTAGGATTGTGATGTGATATATTATGTTATGCTATGATATGTTATATTATAGTGAGAAAGGAGAGACGTGATTTATATCTAATTTGCGTAAACTTACTAAAGTTGTATTGCGACTCAGATCACATTTAAAGATCATTAAAATCAGTATTTTTATGACTTTTACGATGACATACTAAAAATTAGACATGGTCCTTATTGCTTATTATATATTTACTTATTATATATTGAGTGTTATTGTACTTCTCCTTTAGGATTGTGAACTTGCCTGCTGGTTTAATTAGAGTGATTAAATAAGGTGAACTTAGAATATTTCAGTATGAATAGCGTTCATATAGCCTGGCTTGGATTGTGGAAACCGACTGAACTGAATTGACTAAATGAATTCTATACATTTTAAATTGTCTATATGAGCGTATTGAAGCCCTGAATAATATATACTGGAAAGTATTTTTTTTATATTTCATATTGGTTTGGGAAAAGCAACAGGCCAAAATCGAATGAGTAAAGTAAAGCAGCAGAATTTCTGACTGGAATACTTAATTTGTCTTTAATTTTTTAATTCATGAAGAGTTTTAACACAGCTCTCTCCAATTCACTACTTTGAAGAGAAATTTTCTCCTGAAGAATAGAAATATAATATACAGACAATACACAATCAATTAAAAAAATGCAGGCAGTAAGTAGGAGAACAGTATTTCATTAATATAAATCACTCTATTATCCTTTTCCCATCATAATTCTTATATGTATGTGACATTTATTCTAATTTTTCTCTCAAGTTAAAATCTTACTTTCACCGTTCCACAAATATCAAGAACACCTTAATTGTTTACAAATAAAATTGACCTGAATGATAAATCTTGTCCCACTTTAAGGAAGGCTATAGTCTTCTGTAAAAGAAATGCCTGCAAATGAAACATGACCGTTACATAATCTAAACCAAAAGGAGTTGCCAGAAATCTGCTGCCAAACTAATTATTTGGCAGCAAGCAAACTATAGTATGTTTGGACTTTTTGGAAAAGGAATTCTGTATAGGTAGAATACGTCGGTTTATACAAAACCCAGTAACTAACCTGTTGGCTAAATTCAGTAAAGTCTGCCAGGTTTCATGCAATTAATTCCTTGGCCTTGGTTTGGTGTAGATTCGAATTCTCGGTGGTCTTAAATTTTGCTATACTTTACTATAGTATTTTTTAATTTTATTACAGTTATAATAT
>JAAXYV010000151.1:0-14977 GCA_036851875.1 Novacerus sp. FZ-2019
ACGAATTAACCACAATTCCCACTTTGAAATAGAATCACTTGTTCCTATGCAGTCACTCACTCTTATACATTTACAGAATTATGTAGCAGCATCATCTTTTTACATTACCCATGCACACAAGATTATATATTCTATTCAATCGCTAAATTCTAATTTTGACATTTAACCACCTATCTAATAAAATCTTACGGACTTTAATAGTTCAACTATTTGTAACTTATTCCTAAGCATAGAGCTATTATACAGAGAATGTCAGTCAACAGAAAGGCAATTGTAATGTGTAAAATTCAATCACAGACACGAAGAAAGTATCTACAGACAACCTTGAGCACTTTCTTAGAAACTTGTGTTAAAATGCATTTGCTACTTGTTAACTCTGAGAATATATTATAACATTGAATATCTGCATGTATGTCCCTCTGTAACTCCTAAACCCTTTGACAGCTCTAGACCAAATTTTGCATAGTTACTCTCTAAAACCCAGCAAAAAACAAAGGATATCATTAAACCCGGACACACAACCTCCTTCATATATATTAATCTGTATATTTAAAGTCCAATGTCTCTATGTACCTATGTACCTTTACCTATATAACTCCTAAACCCTTTGACCAATCTGGACCAAATTTTACAAAGTTACTCTCTAGGACCCAACAAAAACATAGACTATAATTAAACCTGGATACACCACCCCCTCCATATATATGCATAGTTAATCTATCTAATATCATATACAGTATTTATATATGTGATTCACTTTATGAATAAGTAAATTATAATTATATCACTATTAATTCATTTCAATATGTTGCTTGATTTTTACAAATGTTGATGTTCTAGATATAAGAAGCATATAAGTTCTAGATATAATGCTGGGTAGTTTAAGGTAGTAAGAGATAAAATGAAGATTTCTTAGTTACTGCATTAAAATCATTATTACTGAATACTTCGTAGAGCAATTTTAATAATAAGTCGACTGAAATTTAATTTGAGTTCATAGAAAAAACCTGTCAACAACAGACAGAAAACATATTATACCATTTGTAGACTATCGGTTTTTCTTCGTCCACTGCACTAACAATAGCAACACAAGATGGGGAGATATAATGATAGCAGTTTATGTTTATTGTTTGCGGTGAAGTCAGGGCCTTATGTTATCAGATGTAGAACGATAAAGCGTCTGTCGTATGTGTGTGTGTGCTGTGTGTGTACTGACTTGTGGGAATACGGTCACACACAGTACATCCAAGGTCTACGGAAACCAAGGCAAACCAAACCCTGCATTAACTATGTAGACAGTACAGTATAGGTACATAGATTGTGCTCAGTCTCAGTGCATATAATATAGAACAGTAGGAAGCAACATCCCCATCGCTTTCTCTTTCTCACAAGTTTCTTGTCTTACATTCTATTTAACATTAAACAACATTGACATTCATATTACATGAGAGGCTGGATTGGACTTGTTCCCATCAGCTAGCAACGTAACTTAAGTTAAGTTTGGTTTGGTTTGGATGGGGGGTTTAGTTTAGTTAGTTTTGTTTGGATGGTTGGATGGTGTCTGAATCGTAGGCTGACGCTTTTCCCATGGTTAGCGAGTCAATTCAGAGTCTCCTCTTTGAGAAACGATTAGAGCCTATGGCCGAGTGAACATTAGAAGAACATTAGTAGATGGGAGAGAAAAGTAAATAGTCAATAGAGAGAGAGAGATGGGATGCTGATGCTGGAGCCGAAGTCAAGGCAAACTACAGCAAACTGAACTGAGCTGAAGTGAAGTGAAGTGAAGTAAACTCCAGTAAAGACTGAAATAGGAAGAGGAAGTCAAAGAAGGAGTTCACTTCGTTCAACTATACATGTACATATGTCGTCTATAAGGTCTTGTGCTCTGCTCTTTGTATTCGTTTCTGGGCTCTGCTTTGCTGTGGTGCTTTGACTCTAGACTTAAATCTACTTTACTTGAGTTGAATAGTAGGAGCATGTGAATGCCGACAAGAGAAACCTTCTCCACACAGCACGTAAGCATACTTACTTACTTATGTATACCTACTTTATACAGACTAACATAACGTAAGTAGACTTATTTTGTGTTCACTCTGTTCCATGCTCTCAGCTCAGCTCACTCACTCACTACATTGATGACTTGACTGCTTGACTTGTCTCTGCTTTACTTCAATCTACTTAATTCACTTACTTGGTGTCTGCACTGACTTGACTTAACTTGCTTTCTCTATCTATCTATACTTACTGACTTGACTTGACTCTGATATGGCGTGGCAAAGAAAAATTAGCCTACTCTTCAGAGACACAAAAGCAAAATGGGGAAGGAAGCAGAGAAAAAAAAAGAAGAATAAAATGAAGTGAAATAAAGGTGCGAGTAAACTGTAGTATAGAGAGAGAGAGAGAGAGAGACTACTAAAACTACTACAAGAAGGAAGGAAGACAGAGAGTAGAGAAGTGATTTCTTGTTCGACTTTTCTCCCTGTCTATTTCATTCCCTTCCATTGCATTACATACATACATATATACATACAGAACATTGCACACTGGATTTCATTTCATTGGCAAATATGATTCCTGGTTGTGTAGCGAAATGGCTCCAACTCAACTCTCAAAGTGATCTAATTAGATAGCCTACGTAAAGTTTTCTGAGTGAAAAACACCATAATCCTGTCCTATCGATCGGACCAAGCCATACGTCGAAAGTATTTTTGTGGATTCTCCATGCATTCTTCATGTAAAAATTCCTTCACTAGTGAATATATGAATTGTAATGAAATGCTACTTCCGGACTTAGAGGTTGGAAGAGAATCTTATAGTATTGTGTAGAGAGGTATTGTATGGCAGACAGGGTATCAGCTTGACTGCAGTTGAACAGTTCAACTCCGTTCCAGTTCTTTCCTATACGAATCTATCTGTGTATATGTATATATTTCTATACAAGTATGTATATGATGGAGGTTATAATGCCACTACCAGAAAGACTTTTGCCCCGCGCTTCTGCTCCCCACATACACTTGTCTTGTCTTCATGTCTATTTCCATTCATTCATGTCGGCTCTTCATCTGTTTGCTCACACCACTCATAGAATATATATATACCTACATATATGCATATATATATAGGTAGGTAGGTAGGTAGGTATATATATGTATTCTTTTCTATTATACTCTCTTTTTTCTATTTCATTCCATTCCATTCTGTCCGTACCCTTTCTCCCTGCGTCTTTTCTTCTTTCACTCAATCAGTCAGTGAGCAGTTCGCTCAATCGACAGTATTCGGTAGTCGGCATGCCAATATCAATAGAAATACAAATAGAAATAGCAATAGGCATATCATCTCATTGAATCTCATCTGAAGTCAACCGTCTATGTACCCGACCCAAACTACCCAATTCTGAGAAAACCAACCCGAAAGAACCAGCCCCATACAATTCAAACGAAAAATACAAAAACCAACTCTGAGATCCAATTTCACTCGAAAATATTTCAATTTATATTTATTGCTTCCCCATCTTGTTATATATGTAAGCATTCTATCTAGAATCAAGTTGAGGCAATATTCTGTGTAAGTGTGAATGTATATGTCTATATGTGGAGGTATAGTATATACATGAAATCTATCATAAGTACAATATAGGTAGTACATATACAGCACACATACGTTCTGGCTTTACGCGGCTAAGTGGAGAAACTACGTGGGATTTCCAACATACTATTACTATTATTACATTACCACATGGACTTTTACTCCTCTTATCTCTTATTTATGGAAACACTCTCATGATTGATTCATAGGATATGCACAGAGTTCTTTAGTCTTATTGTTCATTTTATGTTCACTTTTATAGGTTGGACTTTCTACGTTACGACTGCTTTCATTTCAACGTACCTGTCTTAGTCGCTTGGAAGATATCGTTATTCTTGTAATATAAAGTGCGGTAGACAAGCGTGGTGTTGTTCCCCAGTAATTTTCTCTCCCGGTTCACAGAAAAGACGGCATACTTGAAGGCGACTTCTACTGGGGTTGATCTCAATTCTTCTGGAAAGATTCCACCTGAAATGTTCCAATCAAAAGGAGTGATCCATCAATGGTTATTGATGAAATGAGAGAGAAAGAAAATAGGTCCACACCAAAATACCCATACATGGGTCAGACTGTGGTTAAATTACTTTACGTGCTCCCACCCGCACGACCCGGTTCATAGTTCATCATATTACGGATGACCGGTCATACTCCTCCATCCACCCATCCATCCATCCATAACTACAAGGAAGTCTATGCTATGATGACATGGTTTGTGAGCGCATACAGGAATGAACAGCAGACAGTTAGGACAGGGAAGGACAGACATCAGATATGGATGATATACTTTAGAGAGGAAAAGCTAGAATAGAATATGATGTGATATGGCAGCTGCTACTGCTATTTCAACAAGTCATTCTTTACACGAATGTCCACTGTAGAGACCAGTCCATCGAGACTATTGGTCTGTGGAGACTAAATGAGTGTCTCCATTTCATATCTATGTCATTTCTATTCTATGTAGTGCACACATATACCTATACTCAAAGTATAGAGAAGAAAGCAAAAAGAAAGTCTATCCTTTTCTACTCCCTTCTCCTGTCACCACGGACAATGCCATTATGCGAGTCAAAGAAAGGGAGAAAGCATTGGGAAGTAAAGCAATATTGGAGTAGTGATGATGATAATAATCATTTCTATATCTTCTCCCTCCACTGGTTTCTACAGTCTGTTCAGTCAATTTCAGTGACTCTATCCATGCAGTCCCAGTCACTAGACACGTATGAGAAAGCGTACAGTACCCTCTGGTTTTCGTTTAATCTACGTAGCCGGTTATGTTTGAAGGGTGCAATCAACTTAATCGGAGCTTGTAGACATTTCTTACCGTTTCTCAGAAGTATAATATGTCATTCTTTCCACATCTATGATAACTGTGAAAGTATATGATATATATTATGGGGGTACATGGCTACAAAACTACCTGAAAGATTGACTCAACTCAAGTCAACTCAACTCAACTAAGCTCACTTACAATGTATACAAAGAGTCTCCCTTGTGTTTTGTTTGACATAAGAATAGATGCAATCAATCTCTTGTTCTGACGGAAAGACGGAAACGTTTTGCAAGGAAAGAAAACCCGAGCCGGGTATTTAGGACAAGCCCATAACTATATATTTATACATATATATATAGACAAGACAAGAGCAATACCACATATAAAATAGAGCAAACTACATTAACTCTGCTGTACAGAAGACTGACTATTCTGTTTTGATTCTGGTCGTGTCTGACTGAACTGCACAGTAGCGTTTAGTTAGACTTCAGTATACACACAGTGGGAGGGAAGAAAGTCGAGTTAAACTGGTAGTGGTTCAAATTGGGTCTATTTAGGGTCGGTCTGGGGAGTTGAATGTTGAATTCCAAGGGAAAAATACGATCTCTTTTAAGTACACATTTGCATAAGCTACATACGTGCTAATGGTTTAATTTGACTATACATACATATATAACACATATATACATAGAAACATATTATAGACATAGCAAGAGTGACTCTGAGGCAGGAGGCAACCTATTATGTTAGCTAGCTGAGTGAGTTTAATGAAGTTTGAAGCTGAGCAGATGAGGCGGTGGTGGATGAAACTGATGGATGGGAGGAAATGTGCCCCTGGCTCATGCCGTAAATTAATAGGAGTTGTGGCACTAATTGTGATTGACGATAGAGTAGGACTGAGTCGAGTCGTGTTGAGTCAAGTCAACTCAAGTCAAGAGAGAGGCGGAGAGGAGTGAAGGGAGATGAATGCATTACGATATGATGGAGGTGATGTGCTGTGGAACAGGCACAGCTCCGTTTCACTGTACTTCTCTGGGATAAGTTTACTTCAGTTCAACTATGCATAGTTAGTTGGGTTTGAGACAGGAGAAGTAGAGAGTGAAAGTATATACATGCACATATATACATATAATATAAGGAAAGCATGGCATGGATGAATGTATGAACTCTCTTAGGGTATGCACTTGAAGTCAATAGTCAAAGTCGGTTGGCTGACTAAAGCTGAGTAAAAGTCAAGTCAAGTTTAGGGATAGTAGGGAGGGAGGGATTTTGTGTGCAAATTGAAAGAGAGCCGTGAAGGATACGATTTGGTCCTATGTTCTTTCTGCTTTGCCTTAGTGGCAGTGCAATGTAGTGTGTATACATTATATATATATATATATATAGTAGCAGTGCAGTGGGAGCTGTGTGCATTGATAGTGGGTAGCATAGCAGTAAGTGAGTGAAGCAGCAGGAGTATTACACACTGTACATCGCCTCACTGCCTTTGCCTTGTCTTGTCTGCTGTTTATTGATTTAAGTTTTTATGAAGCGAGGAAATAGCACTTGTGTCATTTCCTATTCATTCTCTCCACTGACGATCCATAAAGCTCTTAAGACCGCAGAAGGAGAAAGCCAGAGGATTAATAAGAAATCGATGATGCCTCATCATGAGCTCTGCATCACATAGCCACCCTCAAGATGACAATCTCATCTCTAGAGAGACGTTTTCATTGCTCACTTGCGTCCCCATCGTGTCCAAGTCGACCTACATGCAATCTATTATCAGACACGAATCCAATTCTCACAGGCACATCACATCACATGATGTCCAAGACAGTTTCTTCATGTATTTCTCTCCATTTCCCCTTTCCTTTCTTCATACTTTCATCCCCTTGTTTAACTTCTAAGCAGTTTTACTTTCACTCCTATAGTTTCAGTTTCAGTTGAACTTGTAGTCATGTTTTCATCTCCCATGATACTCACTGCCTTGTGACTTGCCTTCCTCTCCTTCTATCATCCAACATCAGCTTCCTCAAGTTGTCTTGTCTTGTCTTCTACGTTTTCCTTGTCTCTCTCATTCCTCTCTTCCTTCCCTAGTCTACTGAGATATCTAGCTCTTCATTCTCTCCAATCCAAAAGGAATTCCGAGAATGGCATTCAGAGAAATTTTTGGCTGCTGCCCTCTTCAAATTGATGTCCTGTTCCTGGTCACCAGGAAATCCCATTGTGTCCATGCGAAAGTGAACTTAGGAACCAAGATAGTGAAAAACAAGGAAAGTCCGGGCAAGACAAGAAGGAAGAACATCAGCCATTCGATCCCACTCCATTCCACTTTCCTACTTTCCTTGCTTCCCGTTTTCTTCCTGCATCCTCTTTCTACTACTACTACTACGTTATATATGTACATACGACGACTATGTATTTATGTGCATACCATCTTCAGCTTAGTCGACATGCCATGCTTTAACTCTCCTTCCCTACTTGCTGTAGTATAGTTCACTTATACTCTTATCCCGTCTCCAGCTTTCTCTGTTTATACTGAAGATTGCTTTATTTCAGTCTAACTCCATGGTTTTTCCTTCAACTTTGCATGCCAGTGTCCGAAGACATAACTTATTAGGCTCCTTGACTAAAATTCAGACTAAAGGCAATTCTTATTACTCAAAACTTGTTCACTAAATTTCAATGTTTAATTTATTTCATACAATTCAGTGCAAATAAATATCATCTACGAACAGTGCACACTCCATATACCACCACTAATATTATGACATTAATTTGAATTCATATTTGAGAAGTGTAGATGAAATAAAATTAGATTGCATTATTATGTCAATAACTATGATTACTGGAAGCCCTCGGGCAAATAACTCCTGACTGTTGGAAGGGCTAAGTAAAACTATGATTATTACATCGTTAAAATTATAATTAAACTCAATGTTTTGATAAGTTCATGTCATAGTATAAGACCCGGCAAGAGATATGATAAGTTAAACGATAGCAACTAGTTTGCCTGCTTCAAGTGGATCGGTCTGTACGTAATGTCTATTAAGTACAGAAATACCGTCGGGCTGAAATTGAAATAAACTGAATTGAATTGAATATATATATAGGTATATATATCTGTCTGCACTTGGACCATTCCAATCGAGTTCCAGTCTAGTCCACTTGAGTAACTAAACCACTTCAGCCACCGGCACACCAGTCGCTTCCATACCACAAATAATTCTCGTCCGCAAGATAATACGCAAAATCAAGTTAATGGGTCGCCCTACCGGCCGAACCGAACCTAGCCAACCAAGGCAAAGGCAAAAGCCTAGACCATTCCCATGCCATTCCATGAAGTAACCTAACGAAACGAAACGTAATGTCCTACCCACACGACTCCAACCGCAATTCCTTTTTCTCTTTTCTCTTTCTCTCTCTCTCTCTCTCTTCACTTCCCTTTCACCCTCTTTTCCACTCGCCCAAATGACATTCTTCAATGGCTCTATTAAGTCGGAATGTGATCTTCCTCTAAGGCCGCTTTCACTATCTCACCAGAATTCCTTTCCTGCACCGCATCCCATCCCATCACATATCACATCCATCTATATCTATCTATATATCCATTCATATCCTCATAGTCCTTACTATGTGTGTATGTCTGTGCCTTTGCCTTGTCTCCGTAGGCCCAACCTATCTGTCTACAGACGTATGTCCAACATAATATTTTTCTTTCATCCTCCAGTTAGTTATGTCTGTTTGCTTTTCTCCCAGAAAATATAGGCTTTCCTCTCGCATGAGTTATTATGTATTTAAATTTTCCCTGCTCCCTGTTAAGTCTGTAGGAGAAGAAGAAGAAATAGAAGTGAATGTATATTCAGAATAAAGAGTGCTGAAGACTGGGTAGGAGATAGGTAGTGAGTGAAGTCAGTGTGTGTCTGACTGGGCTTATAAAGTAAGCACTTGAAAGGAGAGCGAAGTGGCAGGGATTCTAGTAGCTGCTTACACAGGAAGTGCTAACATGTTCACACTGATTAAGTCGTTTGCCTACATTAAGTCAAAAAGTTGACAAAGTGAACAGAAGAACAGGAAAGGAAAGAGGTAGAAAGGAAATAAGTAAAAGTAGGTGAAAGTAAGAGGTTTGAAAAGTTGAATTGGAGTTTGTCTCCTCATCATCGTAATCATCGTCATGAATGGCTGCTGGTTTTTGGAGAAGTGTTTTAGGTAATAGTGCATGCTATATAGTAAATAGTGTAGCTATATAGAATAATATTGCATATAGCTGGATACCCAAGAAAGTAGTTGGTACGTGTTCTTGGTCTTTGTCGTAGTAGAGGAACTTCAAGCCCTGGAGCAAGAGTCTACAAGTCAGCAGACATCTCCAGAGAGAAGAATGAGGTGAGAACAAGAGACGATTGGAGTGAAGAGGAGAGAGTGAGAGTGAGAGAGAAAGGAGCCAAGATAGGGAGTGGTTCTTCTAAGGAGAATTGGCAGGATTTCAGCGAAGAGGAAGTAAAGAGGGAAAGTAGAAAGCATATATATATATATATATATATATATATATATATATATAATATATAACATATATATATATATATATATATATATATATATAATATATCCAGTCCAACTGAACTGACTCCACCAAAGTCGTTCAACTAAACCAGAACAGAAGAAGAAGTGCAGGAGTATAGTAGTGGATCTAGAACTGGAAGGAGAACTAGACTAGAGTACTCTAAGCAGGCAGAGAAGAGAACGAGCAAAGGGAAAGGAAATGAAGAGAGTCTAATCATGGACTAACCTGGATCTTAATTTCACAAATGAGTGGTTCACTGAAGTGAGTCGTACGACGAGAAGTTGTAGGTTGGGTAGTAAGTAGGGAGCCAGTTGTACTTTGTGGTGTAAAAGTAAGACCTTTCCCCACTAGATCAGAGTAGCACAGTAGGCAAGAGGAGACGAGAACAGAATAGAGTTAGAACTGATGTGAATGAGAGTAGACAAGGAAAAGGAAAAGGAACAAGAACGTCTGCTCTGGTCTGCTTTGATTTGGACTGGGCTCTGGTTGCGTGGGCTTCAGTCTCCCTATTACTTATTAGGTATTGGCTTGGTTGAGATGGATAGGCGTTAGAAGGCTAGAGAAAGGGTATAACCCTGGAGTGAGTGAACAAGAAATGTACATATGTACATGCATGTATGTATGCCCATTGATATATGTAGTAGGTATATATAAATGGAAAGATATATATGTGTGTGTATTATATATTATATGGTCTGCTACATATGGATGTGGCATATAGGGACCGGAACATGTTCCACAAGAAAGGATGTAAGCAGGAAGACCGGAACAAAATCAGAATGTGTGTTATGGCGTATGTGTATCTCTCCCCTTATTCACTTCACTTCACTTTTATTCTCTTGCCTTCTTTTGGGAAAAGAGTGGGCTATCCATCTAGATATATGTGAAGTAGGCTAAGATGGGAGATGTATGTGCCTATGTATGTATGTATCTAGCTGCATGGTAAAAGTGAGATGTTCGAGTAGATCTAATAGTAATAGCAATAGGAAGAAGAAGGCAAAATGGGATGGCCAATTCTACAGTTACATAAGGTTGTTATATATTTTTGTGGTTATGTAGGTATAAAGAAGTTAGGCGAAGCAGAGGGAGAAGGTATATACTACGTACAATAGGTGGCTACTAGGTATACTGTATATATCCTATGTTGAATGTGGGAAGAAAGAAGCGGAAAGGTTGTAGAAGCAAGTTTTTTGTCTTGGAGAAAAACTCCCTTAGAGAAAGTTATTTCCTCAAGGTACAGGGATGAATTGGACCGTGTGAACAGTATCAAACTTTATTGTCTGCCATCCCGGAAAGACTTTTTTTGGGAAAGGTTTGGCCCTTTCTTCATCATACACTTCAGGGAGGATGTAACTTTTCAAAATCTCTTCACGTCTTAAAATCAACATTGAGGAAGAAAAAGAAAGGAGAAGGGAGAATGAAGTAGTGAAAGGAGTCTTACATTATATGTAGTATAGACAGAATTGTAGTCAAGGAAAGTCAAGTCAAGTCAAGTCAACTGAAGGGAATAGAATAAGGGAAGGATAAAACGGGTAAACAGGCATGGAGGATCAAACTAGCCTGGACTGGACTTTCTTCATGGCCTCGCTGACTTCTGGGCTTCCGATCCATTAATAATCCTGGGTGCATTGCAAGAGGAAGATGGGTCGTGAGTGGGGAATAATGTCATCTGAATGGGTATGAAATGAGATGAGCTGAGAGTGGATGAGGTAGGCGAGAGGAAGACGGTCGAGTGCCACACAGAAGGCTCTTTGCATTCTCACGAAGACTCTGATCTGTCCCTTTACTCTGTGTTTTGTCCTCTTCTCTGGTCGTCTCTCATTCAACTACTCGTCTTCTTCATCTTCCCTTCAATACTACTCTATAGTCTAGTTTAGTTGATCTGGTCGAACAGCAGGCATATCTCTTCAGCAGAGTGGCATGAAGGAGTTCAGCAAGTCGGCTGATATTTCCAATCCAATTCTCATCGGATAGAAGCCAAGGGATTTTCGCTATTATTGATTTGAACTGTATCTGTATCCTTTTTGGGACATCGTTTTATACTTTTTCACGTCATCACTTTCTTTCACTTCAAAAAGGAAAATCCCCCATGGGGCTTGGGAAGAAATCCTTTCATCTTTTTATATAGCGTGTGGAAGAAATGAATGCATAAAATATCTGTATGACTAGTCTAGTAGAAGTCCTAGTAGTACATATCGCTCCCTATGTGTAAGTAAAGACATCACTCCATTCTATCTAAACCATACTCAACGACGGAGCCAAGTCAAGTCACAGGCATAACCAAACCACTACTAGTCACTATTGCTTTTACACAGGCATTATATAAGTACATATACACACACTCATGCACTCACACTCTAGCTTCGAGAGCCATACGATATGATGTGATATGATACGTTATGTTACGTTACATTACTTTACAAGCAGCAAGACGAAAGAGAAGAAGCCATATCCAAGTATCAAAGCTGGTTGGCACACCAAGTATGCACAAAGAAAGGAAACAAGCTCCTATCCCTCTCATCTATAAACTCTCATGCCTATACATGCGTACACTCTAGATATTTTACTTACATTTATCTGTATTTATACACACATGTATATTACTATGAGTAGGTGTAATAGAAACAGGGGTGTGTAAGTAGGCTACTCCTCTAGCTTAGTATGTCTAAATATGTATAGTAAATATATATATACCTATATATCTATAACGTAATCTATGTTTTTCCTAATCCCTTGCCTTAGCTTAGTTAGTAGTTTAAGAGAACTCAATTCAAGTCCCTTAGTTGAGCAGAAGCAAGAAGAATGCATGGTTCTTTTGGTAACTTCATGTAGCAGCTTACAAATCCTCAACTAACAACTAAGAAGAGACTTTCTACTAGCTTCACTTAAATATTTTTTCTTCTAAATTCTCTACATGTAGAAACAGGAAAGGAAGAAGGAAAGGGAAAGGAAGGGAAAGGAAAGGAACGGAACGAGAGCGTAGAGAGAGAGAGGGAAAGAGAAAGTCGGAGAGAGTAGAAGTTAAATATTCCTATGAAGAATGAATGAGCAGGGAACATAACCGAACTAAACTGAAGAGAGGAGAACATAGAACTGTTCTGAAGTGAACTCTGTGTCTTTGACTAAGGAAGATGTGCACGTAGAGGAAAAGGGTCATTATGCTGGCGGCTAAGAGAGATAGATAGAGAGTAAAGGAAGAGGAAAGAGAGAGAGAGAGTCTCGAATTTGCGGAATTGGCGTGTTTATGAGCGTGACAGAAAACAACAGCCACTAAGTCTTTAACTCCCCGACTTCTCTGACTGCAGCATGATTAAAGTTCTCAACTTTTCTAATTGAGTATGCAAAGGCTCCCGACACCACACTCTTTCCTTTCTATCCCCACATCCATCAAACCATGTCCCATCCTCCGTCCTCCCGTCTGGCGTCTCCAATCTTCATTACTTTCACCAACTACATAGGAGATACGTGTATGCATACGCACTATAAAAATGCCTGTACAAAGAGAATGAGTATGTGTATTCCTTGGAAAACCTAAAATTACCTACCTTACCTTCTTAAGTAACTTCATGGAGGAGGGAGTAAAAGTAAAAGTACGTAAATAAGTGAGTAAGTAAGTGGGAGCTCACAGTCACTTCACACATAATCAGTGCTATCCAATGAATACAGACCTAACCGTACATAACTTCATAGGTACACAAATGCACTCTGCTAATTTTTTCATCTTCTGCACATCCACCCACTTTACCATACTTCATCTCTTTGTCACTGCCCCAATGACTTTGCCAAAACTTTTTCTACCACAATCTTTCTTTGCCTTTCCTTGCTTTAAGTATAGCTCTCGTGTCCCGTCCCCATCCAATTCGAACTTAGCCCAGCCCAACTGAACTCATTCCAGTTTTTCCCTTTCCTTTTACTTTTCCACTTTCTTTTACTTTTCGTCTTATCCCATCCTATACTATTTTATCCTATCCATCCTCTTTCTCATTTCATCTCAGATCATCTCATTCTTTTCATCTTCACAATGAACAATGCCCTTAGCACTATATGTATAGAGGCTGTATTAGCAGTAGTACTAAGCTCTAGTATATATCAAGACATTTGCTTCAGCCTTCCTGTCTTGTCTTGTCTTGTCTGGGCTGTTTCACTATTTATTCCTATTCTTATGTAAATAGTGCTGACCAAGCATAAGCTAACCAGAAGAGGATAGTTTGGAAACAGCTAAAGTCATGTCATGTCAAGTCTTGTCAACTCACTTGCTGTGTGTGCATCTGCACGTGTGTATGTATGTATGTATATATATGTATGTATTTATGTAACCATGGTTTCCTCCAACAGCTATTCACTTCCTGTCTGTCAACCAGTCTGAAGAAACCCATCAGTTTTTAACTCAAATTTACATTTGAAGAGAATGGGAATGAAGTCTGAGCTTTCATAGATCTATCTTGTGTACAAGTACCTACCTACCTACCTACCTCCCTACCTACATGTATCTATCAACTGTACTACTGTACTGTACAAATTTATATTTACTCTTAACTTTCATAAAAAGGAAGTGGGTAAGTCAGTCAGAGCAAGGCATGCTGTGCCTTCCAAGCAACCCTTTCCAACTCAATTGCTAACTCAACCTATATAACCCAAATGTTAGGAACCCAACCCAAAACTTGGAATCAGATTCAACGGCTGCTTCCCTTTCTTGATGTAATATTCTTTCTGCTCCCTCTTTTCTCCTACTGATTTTCTGTGCCTAGCTTTGCCCAGGGGAGTGAACGAGAAACATGCAAAAAAAAATTCTATTCACTACCCGCAACCTGTGGGTTCGAATTTTTCTCCTTGTGGCTCCTCAAAGCTTTATATGCTCACACATACGTACGCTACCTACGTCCATACATACATACGTAAATACATGGGGTTTCTACCTCCGAAAAAACGTAGTTTAATGTGAAAGTGTAGGGTGCTACGGTATGGTACTATGCACTATTCTAGAGCAATGAATGCTCTAGCATTCTATGTAGCTTACGCTATATAAACTGCTAACCGGATACCTACTGACTTGAGGCAGACAAAATTCTTTCCTGGGCGTCTGCCTCTCCTTTAGCATCAGACTCAACGCGACTATAGAGAAAACTATTCAAGCCAACCAAACCCACACGAAACCAAACCACACCACCACACACCACCGCCACCACCACATCACAGCTTTATAGCCAAGATAGAATTCTGTCAGGGGGTAACTAAATAAATATTCCAGCTGCTTTGTCCTTACTTTCTCTATTTGCGATTTGTATGCATTCGTGTACGTACAGTTATATTCTGTGTTTGGATGTATGTATATGTCTGACTGTCTGTATTCTGAATGTCTGGATGGATGTATCACTCGAAGCAAAAACTTGAGAGCTAAGTTGAGTTGTGAGTTGAGTAGCGTTGAAGTTGGTTTGAGTGGATTTGAGAAGAGTTAGATGGGTTGCTTTGCTTTATTTTACTATATACTAACTATGACCTAGTATATAGAATGTATATAGCTTAGTGAAGAATACTAGTAGGTATATATTATATTCAGTGGAGTAGTGTAGCAGTGGCAG
>JAAXYV010000152.1:0-14961 GCA_036851875.1 Novacerus sp. FZ-2019
CATCCTATTCCATTCTATCCTTAACCAATTTAATTCTAACCAATCCCAGAGGCAAATTTTACATTGTCATTAGCATTCATTTCATTGAATTCGCAACAAAACTAATATTCATTAAAGCAAAGCAACCAATCCTTCAAACAAAACACCAAATAAAAGAATGTTCAGTACATACAATATCTTCTTCTATGCTGCAGCATATAATAAAAGAAGTACAAAATACAGACGACGACGTTCCGCCACAGACAACACAACAGCCCAACCAACCAAACCAAACGCAAACCTATAGCTAAGAAAAGTCACCGGCAGCAGCAGCAATAGAAGTCATCATCATCACCATCATCATCATCAAAGGATGATCTATGCAGAATTATGATGGCTTGCTTTGCTTCCCTTTGCTTTCCTTTGGCTAGGCTTGACTTGACTTGACTGACTTGGTTGCTTGCTGCTGCTGATTTATTTCACCTTCAATCGACACAAGGCTATGACGAGACAAGAAGACAAGACTAGCAAAGCAAAGCAAAGCAAAACAAATCTGTACAGTCAAGCCACGCCAAGCTAAGTCAAACTAGACACAGCTTCTCTCTTCAATACTGTACTGTACATATTATATATAGTATAGTATATATAACCATACCATTGAACAATTCAAACCTATTCACATCACATCGCATCACTTTGCCTCAACTCAACCCCTTCACTTCAGTCAGATGCTACGCTTTGCTTTATTTTGCTTTGGCTTTTTATCATCATCATATTATTATACTTCTTCTTCTTCAGTTTAGTTAGACTGTTAGCTATATAGTTATGTGGTTACTTTGTCTGCCTTGCCTATATAGCTTTGGTCAAATATACTTTGCCTCGACATTCAAAAGCATTTCTAGAGCTTCACTCACTCACTTCAACCACTATATCCTATCACCGCTGTGTTTGTTATTACGTAAGTAACTACTAAGTACATACAACACTACAAATAAATGCTGCCTCTCTTATTCTCTCCTCTCCTCTTTGCTTCACTCTCTTCTCATCTTGGCTCTTGTGCATAGCATTGCATTGCATTACATTACTTTTGCTTTGCTTTGCTTTGCTTCTCATTATATTTTCTATTTACCTTTGCCTTGCCTTGCCTTGATATTTCTACAATACAACAAGCCACGACAGGACAGGACAACTTGTATTCAATTGAATTAAATCTAACGACTAAAGTAGTCTGGGTCTAGGTCTAGTCGGTCTATTGTAAAGTTACTTTACACTCTACAACTATACTCTTTCCTTCACTCGACATCGACTCAATCGAATTCACTTCACTTCACTCACTTCCTACCGCATCCCAATCCCAACTCAATTCAACTCAACTCAGTCTATCTGAATCTGATCCTAATACAGCATCCGCATCACCTTGTCTCTTTCTACTGTTGCCCAAATTGAAATCCAAATCTAAATTCAACCAAACCAAACGACACAGAGTGGCACAGTAACAACTATACCAAGTGAGATACAGCAGCCACGCCAAGGTAACGTAAGGTAAGGTAAGGTAAGTTAAGTCCAGTGAGACAAGACAAGCCCAGAAATCGAATTTAAATCTCACATCCCAAACCAGAACCATAGCCAAAGTAAGTAAGGGCAAAACCAAGCAAAAGGTAGTTTCGTCGTTGACGAAGTTCCATTTCCAACCCAGATCAGATACAAGATTGAGTCAAAGGAACGAAAGCCTTGCAAAGGCAATGGCAAGGCTACGGGTTGGCTTTGCCTTTGCTTTTGCTTTTGCTTAGCTTAGCTTTGGCATGGTTTGGTTGGGTAGGATTCCAGTAGTTGTATGTACTGTTGACTGTACTGTACTGTACACTATTCGTTCTGCTCTATGATACAGAGACAGTTCCATACAAGTTAACTTCCAATTCAAGTCCCAATAAGAGTTGAGTACAGGAGATGGAGATGAAGAGGATGCAGCAGTATAGTGAGTAGTGAGTGAGTGTGGAGTGAAGAGAGATAGGATTCTATTACAATTCGAATTCAATGTCGAAAGATTCCATGCATGCATGCATGCCTCTTCTCAATAGGATTAGTTAAGTACGTAAGTTGGCTGCTGCTACTGCTGATGCTGCTATTGCGTTGTATTGCATTGCGCTCTGTTACACGATGCTGTATTTCTATTTCTTTTTTCTACTGCATATAGACTCCAGCTCTTAAAGGTCTATCGATACAGTCTTGGTTTGGTTTGGTTTCGATCTGTTTCTGCTTCTCTGTCCTTTTACCTTTTCCTTTCGCTTTCATTTAAAATTCAATTTTACTTCTTTGTATAATGCAAAGATCATACCAGACCAGGTAAAGTAAGGCAGAGTAGTACCGAATACCGAAAGTATGTAATACAGGTTGGATGCTATGGTAGCGCAGCACATCACGTCAAATCACGTCACACCATACCACGCTATAAAACATTGCCGGTATTATGAACACTATATATACATACATATATATATATACAGTATAAAGTATAAAGAACAGAGGAGATGACTAGAAATGAAAGGAATAAGTATATTAGACTATATTGCATTATATTATGTTATATTGAATCTTACACTTAAACTTTTTCAATTCCATTTCAGAACAAGTCATTCAATTCATTTCAATTCATCTCAACTGTATTCAATTCTATTCAGCTCAATGAAATTCAATGCAGTTGCAGAATTTCAAGGTAACGCTCGCTCGCTCGCTCATGACATAGCACTCAGGCTAATACCTACGAATATATCACACAACAGAGTTGCATTACAGCAGACTCTAGATTCATTTCAATAACTATATGATAAAATCAAGGCAGATAACATATACCTTTGAATACCATACCACTGGCATCTTATTGCAAAAGAAATTAAACGAGAAAATGTAAAAGGACGAAAACTAAAGCAAGAGGTAGATCTACAAATACACTGTGTCGTGCCATGAGATGACATGTAATGCCAATGCCATGCTATGCTATTCCAAGCCAAGAGAAGAACTATGTCTAAAATAAAACACAATAAGCAAAGCACCTAAAAAGGAAATGGCTGTAGATCCTCTCAATTCACTTCAGACTTCTTCACTTAAGTTCTACGCTGTGCTACAGCTCCTTTTCCCAAACCATTCATTCTCATTCCTTACGGCTTAAGGCATGTTGTTCCGTTTCAACATTCGGAAGTAACCGAATCTAACCGAACTGAATAACTTTTACTTTCAACGTCCAAATCAAACCTAAGTCAAGCCAATATAAACATTAAACCTCTGGCCTGATATTCTCTGCTCTACTGATATAAGGAATATATCACAAACACCTGTTGCTCTACACGACGCAGCAGTATATAAAGAAAGAACGGACTGGATACTCAATCCATACTTGCACTATTTTCCTGCCATATTATATTCTTCAACGTATTGCCTTACGCGGCATACAATCTTGATTTCCTATAATAGCCTTATAATTTTATTTCAATGCAGTTCAAACTTTATATACGTGCAAATAATATGCATTGAACTAATATAATCGTGTCTTGGTGTGGTTTGCCCTGCTCTGCTCTGCGTATTGAAAGGAGGAAAACCTTGAGATTCTGCTTCTACAAGCTGGAAATGAAACAACATTGAGACAACCGCATGCAATATGCAATACTCTTCACGTTTAGTTAGATTCATGTCTACTGTATATATTCACAGACACGTATAATAGTGTAAGTCGCCGGAGAGTTGATAGGGCAGGACAGGAAATATGCAAATAATATACTTTTCTACATACATAGGCATATGCACAAATATACTAATGGAAACAACACAGTAAGACTAATGTAAGAAGACAAGAACAGAGGAACGAAAGAGATGAAGACCAGTGGACCGTAGCAAACAAAACTATCAAAAACAGCGATAGTCAGGTCAAGCCGCTCCAGAGCAGAGCAGACAGACAAACCGATTACAGATAATAAGTGAACCATTTTTTGCATTTATTGTCCGTGTTTACTGTAATTCAATCCTTAGTTTAATTTGCTATTGGCTTAACAAAGTAGAAAATGATAATAATAAAGACACAAAAGTGTGCAATACTATAATAGTAAAAAAAAATTAGTACTTACTCACCTCCATTATAACAGATGAAAAAATATCATGAATAAGAACAATTTTTCTATTTGTTCTTCAAGGGACTTAGAGCAAGTTAAAAAATAAATAGACAACTTATATACGAAGAACATCTTATTACAACATACAATTTACAATACTATCCTTCTTGTCACTTTGTAATTTTACGCTTTTCAAGAAATTCATCAAATTATGACAGAAGGAACCAAAGATCTCTCTAACGATTATCTCATACTGCACACATGTAGTAACACAGGGAAAAAGCTCAAACCCGAAGCGTAAAAAACAAACGCTTTATTTATAACGCCACCAATTTAAACTTCAATGACAAACAGAGACCAAAAAAATAGAAATTTCAAATTTGATTTCATAAACCAAAGGTTTTTTCCGTTATCCGTAACTATGATTCCGTCATTGTTCGTAATTCTTATACTCCTCTTAGCTGTTATTTCTAGCACATGACATTGAGAATTGTATTTCTTATAAAATTACTATACAATTATTGTTCAGGACAGACTGGATTTTAATGTTCAGCTAAACAAGTTTTCAAACTTACCCGTTATAAAACATTAGTGAGGAGGTAGATTATCATTCAAAATAAATGTAAGCTAATAGGCAGGTATAATTGTGTATTCCCTTGAACTGACTAAAAGTTTAGATATTGATTTTATGTTACAACTTAATTACAAGAAGGTCTTTTCTAAGCTGAGATAAGATTAAAATTGTCGTTGAGTATTTTTGTTTGTTAGGATATTTATATATTTAACTGTTGAAGATTCCAACTCGTATGACTCACACACTATGTGACTATGTGAGTTAGACTTTCGTTCATTCTCCGTGCTCATTTTGTTTTCAACCAATTTTACTTTTTAATACCCGGGACCATTCATCTGTGCAACCTAGCGGTTAGGTTTGGGTTGTGCATGTGGACGGAACAATTATTATTCAGCTATCTGATCCTTGACGTACGATATATAATTTTATTCCTAGCATTAAAAATGAACCACTTTTGTCAAGACCTTCACACCCCACAACAAAAAAAAATCCGTATCACTACAATTTTGTTTTCAAAATTAACTTATACATATAACAACCTAATACAGTTATGCCATAGCTCTTGTCTTGAACTGCATACAATGCAGTCTACTCCCAAGGCAGTCTAGAGTCTAGGTAGTAATCATATGACAGAGTAAAGTAACATCTATATCATTTGAAAACCTTCATTTTAACTATATGCTATGTCATCCAAAAACAAAATAAAAGTATGCCTTAAAACTAACAGTGTATTTACTATTCACAGAAATAGGACAGCATAGACGTACAGACTGAAATCCAATAAAATAAAATAAGGAGTTAAGATAAGGCACTGCAGTGCATGCAATGCAATCCAATCCACAAGACAAGACAACAAAACAGAGACAGAATGATACCAGAACAGAGACAGTAAGGATAAAATTCCAAGTTGTGTACGAGAAAGTAATAATTTAGTGCAATCATTCCATTCCCTTCCACTGCTTTATTTTACTTCATTTTACTTCACTTCACTTGGCTCTTATCCTATAGTCTCATGGGTTCGCTTCTGGCTTGGCTAAGCTTAACTTGGCTTGCCCATGTACTGCTCTACAGACAACAGCGTACCAAAGTAACTTATATTATTCCCTCAGACAAGCAGGTATATATAAATGTACCTTTACATAATACATAGCATATATCCCATCCACAACACACATGTCTGTCTAGCATGCATTGTACATAGTACATACCCTGTTACCAAATAAACTAAACCTACCATCAGCAATCCAATTCAATCCAGCAATTGATGACGGCGACCATGAATGTACAACTTGCTCTTGCTATACTTTCCCTTCCTATCCTCTCCTTATATAGATAGGTAGGTACCTTTATACCGGCTTTGGCTGTGAGAGCTATATTTTATGTAACATTGCTTTACTTTATTTTATTGCAATGCAATACAATGCAATACAATACAATACAAAACCAATACTATATGATTTAACTCAGAACTTAACAGAATCCCAAGCTCTCTAGCTTTAAGTCAAGTCAAGTCAAGTCAAACCAAACTAGGATTTTCCATTTCCAAAAGAAATATATATCTATATACGTATCAAGTTGCAGATTGGCTTGGCTTTGGCACTACCACAGCTATTATCATTACCTACCTACCTACCTACCTGCGTACCTTCCTACCTACCTACCTATATCCCTTTCTGATCTTACCCTTTCCTTACCTATACATTACAATGATATTATGTTTAATGTTACCTTAACCCTTACAACAACCACACACACCACACCACTTACATTCAACTTACATGACTTGAAATGGCTAGACCAATTCTCAACACACAACATACACAAGTGCAGAAAGCAACACAATGATACATAATTTTATAATACATATACACACTCACACAGTACAAAATTATAAAAACAGAATACATTATAAAGTAAACAACATAGAGTCGTCATCACAGTAAATGAACGTATAACAGCAGACTTCACTTGACTTGACTCTATAGACAAGACAAGACAGCTCACCTCACTTTTGCAACATTCCATGTATTGTATCGTATATCCCTCGCTACCAAACCAAACCAAACCAAACAAAACCAAACCACACGCAGTACCCTGCACTGCAAGATTTTACCTAATAATATTCTTATTATTATTTTACTCTTCGATGAAACTAAACTAACTAAACCAGCAAGCAACACAAACAACAATAAAACAAGCTAACGAAGAACGAATTCAAGCAAGTCTAATTCGCAATCCAATCCACGCACAGGGCAAGAGAGAGTACACACATGGTAATCATCACATCGTCTCAGTCCAGTCTCATCCTGCCAAATCACAAATCTGCGGTTTTCACAAGCCTTTCTACCTACCTACATACCTCCTTGGTTTCTGGTCTTCCTTAACTTCACTATTTCACAACGGAAGAACAACTATTCAGCCAGATTTTAACATCAACATTCACATCAAACAATACTTAGTACTACAACGAAAAGACTACATGTCGAAAACTATACGTGATTTTAATTCTTCCACAAGACGTAAAACAAGACAAGACTACTCAAGTCAAGACAAGACAGAATTTCATTTCATTTTACTACCACTATTCCTTCCCTGCTCTTCTCAAACTGAAGTTCACTGCTCATTTCACTCTATTCAATGCAACTCAACTCATCATCGAATAAGATTTGTTGTGTTTTGGTGTTCATTTCAAGTCAAGTCAAGCCAGGATACACACAGTTTTTTTCACTGCTACTTACGCACGCAAGGGAGCACAGGAGAGAAAGAAAGAAAGAAACACTAACATGCAATATTTTACACTTTAATTTAGACCAAGTATCTATCTACTCATCTATCTCTGTGCCTGGTGATGAGTCGAATTTTCTTATCAAGTGAGCACTAAGCACACCCAATCTTCTGTCTTGTTTATCCTACACGAATAAGAAATCCATACAATGCACTACACACTACACACTAATGCTATGCAGAAACAAAGTTTTATTCCTTCACACACAGAGAAAGATTTCAGATAGACAGGCATGCAGGCAGGCACGAGGACGTGATGTGTGATACAAGATGAGTTTAACTTTGAATTCTAAATAAATGCAAAATGCAATGCATCTACATATACATAGTTGGTAGGTAATTGTAATGAAACAAGTTTCTTCTCTCCTAGCTCTGGCAATCTTTCTAAACTTCTTCAGAATTTCAGCTACAAGAAAATCAACTACCGAACTGAACTGAAATGAACTGAAGTGTGTAGTAGAATTTAAACGAAATGCAAGTACATCAGCTATTATACAAACAAGACAAGCTCTGTCAAGACTAAGACAATCTAGCTACTAAGCTATCATTACCATACCATTCCACTGCCAAACTTGAAGCCATTTTGAATATACATTTCCCGAAATTACATGAAATGCATGCAAACTGCAATAATGCTCAACAAGGCAAGAAAATAACACTGTTTGCTGACAGGTAGGCATAGCACAGCAGTCAAGTCAAGTCAAGTCAGCCAGGCAGCACAGTGCGTCAGCAAAAACGAAATGCATATTCAGTTTTTCTTCACTTCAGTTCATTTCAGTTCAATACAGTACAATATTATTATAGTACAGTTTTTGTGTTGATGTTGATGCTGACTGCATCCTATTGTTGTCTTGTTTTGTTGCACATGCACCTTCTTTCTGACTTCTTCTCAGGTTTGACTTGACCTGTCTTCTCTCAAAGTAGGAGTAAGAATTAAACATAAATTAAAAAATGATCTGTTAGTTTGTTACCTACCCCCATAGCTTTTCATTTCAACTCAACTCAGTTCAGCTAGTTACACAGATGTTGCTATCTTCAAATGGGTTGGGTTGTTGGGTGCTGGTGGCAGTTATATATGCATACTGCAACTGCACCGTGGGATGATATGGGAGAAAGAAGAAACGATATGAGGAGAAGAAGACAAGAAAAAATGATGACAAAAAAAGCAAATAAAAATTTATAGGCTCATCACCAACTAAAAGCTATAGCCAAACAACAAGAAAAAATATTAAACTCCCTTTGCTCACATTACAATTGTAATAACAAATGCATTACGAATGAATGAAATGAATGAGATGAGATGAAGGGAAGAAGTATGGATTGTCTTGTCTTATGCACACTCGACATTTAGTACAAACAACACAACTCAAGTTCACTCAGTCAAGTTTAGTTATTATAGCTCAGTGTGTGGCATGGCAATGCAATGTAGTGCTGCAAAGAAAAACCAGAGTCGTTCCTTACTTTACTTTACTTTACATTACTTCACTGCACTTAGTGTTTCATTTGATGGCTACAGATTGTAAGAAGTGAATTATTTTATGTTCTGCTCCACTATGTTGTTTACATTAAGTTAAATAGTCAACAGTAGCAAAAATCATTGATTCTAGACTGGATCCCCCAGCCACTACTAATGTAAAGTGGAATCTAATGATTAAAAAATTGCAAAACAAAAAATACATATATATCTCATATATGATGAACATTCAATACAACACATCACGTCCGCAAGGCTCTACACATTGTACAGACTAGACTGGACTATAGAGTGGTTCAGTCTAGTCCAGTGCAGTTCGGTCGTTAGGTTCACTTCAAGCAACTCCAGCTGATTCTCTAGTTTTTTCTGACACTCCTAACCTGCGACTGAGAGAGAGAGAAGACGAGTTAAAATGAGATGCGACACCTTCTTAATTTCAATTGCTCCTTAACTTTTCATTTACAACAACACAACTGCATCTCCAACTATAATAAACTTAACTTACGTCACATCACACCACATCACCTAACAATTTGCTCCTAGTTATTTTTTCTGCCATTCCTCTTCCTTTCTCGTGCATACTCTGACTGTGATTGTGACGGTGGCTGGACTGGGTACTTCATCATGTTTATTTACTTAGGTCTCAAGACTATTTTACCTGACTTGAATTCAATTAAAACCAATGCAATAACAATAGCCAAGAACTAATCTAAATTGAGAAAATACATGTAATATCGCTACCAGGCAAACTCTAACATCAAGACTTCTAGTTCAAAGTCCAAGTCTAGTACTCAAGCCAAGCTACTTAAGTTCAAGTCAAAGTCGAAATCCAAGTCAATTCAAGTCATGTCATGTCATCCAATAATTAAATTACTTGTTCTCTTCAAGTGCTCTGATCCCACTCTAGTTGTAGTCTAACTCTTTTCCTCAACTCATCTCATCTCATATCAACTCAACGCAACTATACTGAGCTCACGCACACAATACCTACTGCACTAAAACAGCCATGTAGTATGGTGACGGTGACGCCCAATCAATACTTCTTCCTGGACTCCCTTCATATTCTTATCCATACATACCAACCAAACAAATCTTAAGCAACAATCAATTTAACCACTCTAACTCCAATTCTCTCAGTATCTATCACTTCACTTCAGTTCAATTCAACCCAACCAATCCAAACAGATACAATATATATAACCAAGAAACAACCCTGCCCAACCAAAACTTAAAGCAAAACCAAAACCAACCCAAACCAATAACAAGACGCCAAACCAAACCTAGAAACAAAGAATGGCAACTCCATACTTTAATTCAACCAACTCTATACTTGATAGTCTAGCAGTCAGCAAGATTCAATTCAAACTCAAGAGACAACACAATGTCAAGTCAAGTCAAGTCAAGGTAACTCTGACTTGACTTGACTTGGACTTGACTTACCTTCACTTAACTCTCCTATACAACATTATCATTCTATTAATTAACTAACATCAAATTGATCGAGACAAGACAACGCAACACAACTAAAAAAAATAGCCATCACATCATATTCAAGCAAATACACATTGTCTCACTAAACAGTAAACTAAACAAACTCCCTTTCTACCATTACTATATACATACACTACACATTTAATAATACGAAGTAGGTAACAAGAACAACACTCCTGGCTTCATGTCATATAATAATCCATACGTTTACAGCGTAAGACACGACAGCACCTCAAGACAAAACCAAGAACAAGAGAGTAAGACTGCCCAAGGAAGGCGGAAATATACTAATAATGACTTTACAAGGGTAGAGGTGCCTACCAGACTAGCTGAAGCTTGAGCAGGCAATGCAATGTAATGTAATATTAGCCTCCACCGCACCGCCCGCCAATATCATACCATACCCATTTACCAAAGCAATACAATGCTATATGCAACATAACACCAACAGCAACACTTCATTCCACTTAAACAATAATATACCTACTACATACCTACTGTAGCTTAGTACAGGGAATACTACAACACAGATTTTATTTCAGTTCATTTCATGACCAACTAAACGATACAAAGTGCGTCTATAGATAGCAGAGACAGAGAGAGACAGAGAGACTGTAATATAATAGCCTTTCTACTCTATTCATCCATCCCGGAGTCTATTGAATTTTTAGTAGACCAATACAAAGTCCCAGAAAGTCAGACTAGACTAGACTTGACTTCGACTGCAGACCAATAACACTAGAATAGAGTGATTATTGTCAATTTAGGTTTGTTTTTATCCTTTTACAACTGCCAAGTCAAAGCACAACCTTTGTATCTTTTGTCTAAAAATACGACAAATTTGTGAAGCCCTTTAGTTTACCGAAAAGCTGAATGAACCTGTTCCAATTTACTGGCAAAGGAAATATTAGACAAACTAATTTTACAGAACTACCTAATAATGACCAACATTTCTATGCCTTCATTTACCTCACACAGCGGGATAAAGAGGTAGAATTCTTTTATATTTTTGGTATAGCTAAGATATTTTTAGAATTATAGTTAAAAGAAAGTGAAAACATACCTTGTCATCCCCATTGCCCATGACATCATGGAGCCCATTGAGGACCGTCGTCCTATAAGCGTCGATATGATTGTTCGAATCTACTAAGGCCATCATCGAAACGAATTCTCTCTCCACAACCACGAATTAATGATTAATAGCAACAGGGCCTGGTCAGGTTAGACCAGGAAGTTCAATTCCAATTGAATTGAGTTAAATTCAATTCAACTTCCAAAGAACTTGAACTTGAAACTATTAAAATGTTTCTTTAATTCTTTTCCTTCACTTTAGTCGAGACTATTGTATCGTATTATATTATACTGAAAAACACCTTTTCGCTTTTCTTCTTGTCAAGACACTTGTGTCACTCTCGTCGTCAGTCTTTTCAAAATTGAAAAACTCAAGTTTACAGTACTTTATAAAGAAAATACATGAAGACAAGACAAGGCAACTTGAATGAGTATCAATCAGTATCAATATCACCGTATTATAGTACAGCAGGAGAGCAAAGTATTCAAAGTTGAACGTGAACGTGGTACTCAAGTTCTATTTATAGACTCTACTACTATAATTACTCAATCTTGCTCTCAATCAATTCAATTCAACTCAACAAGCAAATAACACTTTGCTCCTTTACAACAGACTACTCAGATGACAAAAATAATTGTCTCTTGATTTCATGAAGAGTTAATTCAAAATTAAATTCCTTCCACCCCACAGTATTTTTTCAGTTTCGAGTGAATGTCTATTATAGACAACTTGTAAGAATCCAATCCAAGAGATTCAATGAGCTTTGAATCAAGTACTTCAATCTATACTAACTAACTATTAACTCCTTTGTTTTGTTTTCTTCTACACTCACTCTACTTTGTTTTGATTTGCTTTGTTGATAGTAGTAGAAGCAGTAGTCTGCAGAGAGGAGGAAGACACGCACAAAATGTGTATAATAAAAACACAACTGAGTATCGCTCGCTATCGTCGTCGTCGTCTTTTTGTGCGTATATTATAAGGGATGGAGTTTGAGCACTATGAGCACATGAAAGTAAAAGTGAATGTATGTATACAATACACAGTGCTGTACTGTACTGTAGAGTAGTGTAGTAGTAACTAGTAACTGTTCCTGATCGAGAAAAAATGGGATGCAATGAACGGTTTGGCTTATGGTTTGCCTTCACTTACGTACGTACTTACTCACACTCACACACAGATACAATTCAACATTCACAAACTCCCTTGTGTAGTGTGTCTGTCTGTCTGCAAGCTCTGGTCTGGTGTGCACAGAGTATGGATGTGATCTGCCGAGGATCAAGTTCACAGTCAAGAGCAACTTCAATTCAATTCAGTTCCACAAACGTGACTCTGGCATTGAAATTTTAATGGAAATTAAATATATTATACGTACAAATAAAGGCTTGTTAACTCAACATAGAACTGAAACTGAGTACGAATGTTAGTTGATTATATTATTTCAGCATCTTCATCATTTCAAGTACGTAATAAATACAATTCGAATAATTTCTAATGAAATTCAATTCACAAACTCAAGAGATTAACAATGTCAACTCTTCAATGCAGTACAGATGATGATGATATTATTCAAGTTACTTCAATTTACTTGACTTTAACTTAATTCTTTTTCTCACTGTGTATATTATTATTATACACTCCTTCCCTGCTTTGCCTCTCCTTGTGCTTGCTGCAGGAGATACTAAGGAGTGAGTGAGTGAGTATGGTAGTGCAAGAATTGCTTTGCTTTGGTTTGCTTGATGGAAGCTCAACGGCGTAATAAAAAATCAAAACACCGAGTAAAAAATAGACACACCGCACACATTTACACACACAACTACAACAACTCCAAGAGTTAACTTCAGTGTGGAATCAAGTCAAGTTGGCCAGCCTTGCTTTGCCTAACTTTGCTTTGCTTTCCTTCCTATGCAATGCAATGCACTGGTCTGTTTCTAATGTTGAATGTAATGTATGTAAGTGTGGCTCAGCAGACTATAGTGCACATGTAAACGTAACGTAATGTAATGTAATACAATGCAAATGCAAGTAAAGGAGATATTGGGCAGGCTAGAGTTAAGAGGAAAAAACGGCTCGTGTTTTTTGCTTCGAATTGCAAAACCCGACTGAGCTGAGAAGAGTATGGAGCAGTACCAGCAGCACACACTTTACTTGAGGCTGCGTTGACTTCACTTCAGTTGAGCTGAGCTGAGTTCAGTAGGTTGGTATGGTAGTTGGTTGGTTGGATTGCTTTGGTTATAAGTTCTCTGTAGTGTATGTATTGTAGTAGTAAGGCAAAGCAAGGCACGATGCAATGCAGTGCAACGCAACTAACACACAGTATGTAGTAGTAGTAGTCGTTTGTATACAGACAGATAGGACACGGACACAACGATACGCTACGATGTGATGTGGTGGATGTGATCCAACCAAAAACTCCAAACTCCAAACCAAAGGGGTTTTCCTTTTCTTTCCTTCCTATTCCAATGCAATAGTATATATGGCTAGATTTTTTGGCTCTGCTTTGCTTTTGCTTTTTTTCCTTTCGTTGCTTTACCTCTCCTGAGTAGTCTCACTGACTATGTATACTCTGGCTGGCATGGTATTGCTTTGCTGCTACTACTGCTACAGCTCATACTTGCTGGACTGCTCTTGCTGGAGAAGATGCCATTTACTACTTACTACTACTACTTACTACTATTATGTACTGTACTGTATTGTGCGTTGTAATGCAATGCAATGCAATCTAATGCAGTGGAGTGGAGTGGTGTGGAGTGCCATGCAATGTAAGACAAGGAGATCAAAAATTCGGATTCAAAGAACTGATTCTATAATTCACTACCCCACTATGTATGTAGTAGTAAGCGGTATTCATGCAATGTACATAGTTTACTATATTGCGTTGCTACGACTTTTAGACTGCACTGTGAGAAAGTGGGGGACTCCAGTCCCACAACACAACCTATACATAAAAGTCCTGCACCACTCACTAGTCCGCATCCACATAAACAACAACAACACACAGAAAGAAGCCCCCTTAATCCGAACCAATGTGATGGTATTTCATTGGCTTGGTCTTGCCCATTTAACACCCTGGCCCTGCTATTGCTTTACTTTACTTTACTTAACTCAGCTATACAACTCAGTCCAGTTCAGTCAGTCTTAGTCTCACTCTCACTCCGTATCTATAATAGTTACATTCAAACCCAGCAATGCAATGCAAAGTAACAACTCAAGACCTTAGAGATCTTAGCTTAGTTTAGTTTAAAGTAGACGAGGACGAGAATGAGACGACCCCTTAGAACGGAATATAAATAATAATGCCCATACATACACACACATATAACACTTACGAGCACCACCACTCCAGTTCAGTCCCAGTCCAAGTCACTATTATTTCTATAATACGATACTATATGTGGCGTTCCATGAGAGAATACGCCTAGTCGTCGGTTTTAGTTTAGGAGATACGAAGCTTTGAAGGTTTTTCAGCTAAACTATTTTTCTTTCTCCC
>JAAXYV010000153.1:0-14956 GCA_036851875.1 Novacerus sp. FZ-2019
TATACTGTAAAGTCTAACTAACCACTAAAGACAGAGAGTGAGAAACAGATCTTTTCAGTTAAAGAAATGATATCTTCAATACGATGATGATGATAGGGTAGAAAGATATGACATGAGATCTAAAGGGAAAGGGACAAGAAGACAAAAACGACAAAGGAGGAGAGTGAAAGTAGAAAGTAAACATGATGGTGATGGGATTACAGGGATAATCAAAAGCGACGAGATCCTGGTAATCAACGGAGCCATTGTGTCCGACTTGGATATGATGTACATCGAGTCAGTTCTCCAAGAGGAGCTTTCATTATGTCTCATGCTTCGTTCTTCACGGACGGAGCCACCCGCATTGGCTGCTGCGCTAGCTGCTGCTGATGCTGCTATTGCTCAGCTCGTTTGTCCTCCGCCACCCGCCGACCCTCTGGTCCTCACGGAAGACATCTTGAGTCATCTCATTGTCCCTGCTCCACATGAAAGTACGTTCTCTTCTAACAAATAGAAACTTATTTTTTGTTTAACATACACTTTGAGTTATTTTAAGATTTCTGTTATTGTCCTTGTGTTCGTCTCCAACCCAAAGATTTATGCTTCAAAAGGATATTTTCCTACTCTGAATTATTCTTGCAGAGTGCATTAAACTAAATTCTATACAGCACAACTATTTATTTTTTACAAATGTGAAAGTAATTTTTAAAAAATTTAGCTAGAGGTAACGATTATGTTCGCTTCGTTGTTGGTAGGATTCTAAGTCAGATTTGGTGAGAAAATTGTATTTACCCAAATCACGTTTTTTTTACTTTTATCCTCATCTTATTTCTGCACTATGTATGTCGCACAGAGGATAGCAAAAGTGAAAGAATGTAAAACTGCAAACCATTTTTATTCCGGTAGAGATGTGAATGGCAGTAATTTCGTAGAATGTATAGGATTGAATAGATGGGCAAAACGACTAGATGAGATGAGATTTGCCGATGATGAAGTGAACGAAGGAAGAACGCAAGCACACAAACTTTTTAGAGAGATAAGGAAATTTTTTTGAACAACCAAGACAAGAAAGCTTCAATAATAAAGAATTCCATTCCATCCCTTTCCTCCCGTTTCCTTTCCTTTCCTTTGCGTCTATTCATTCCTCTCTTTTCCATTCCTTCATTTTATTCTTTATATTCTTCTCAGCTTTATATACTTGTGCTTGTGTTCCGCAATCTTTCCGGTTGGGTGCGAAAAGGGAGCTAGAAGTAAATGGACATTATCGCTCAGACTGACGGACTGAGTGGTTGAGTGAGTGTTGAGAAGTATGGTTATAACTAACCAGCCTGGGTAATGGCTTTGATACTTTTACTTGTTCTTTTACTCTTCACTCTCGTTTACAACCAACCACTGCCTGTAAAGAAATTGTTAGCAACTTAGGCGGGCATACAACAAAAAAAAGATGTTAACTTTAATAATGTTATCAAATTGTTATATTTAAAATTAGAAAAACTGAATCACAATCCATCCGATTAATTCGTATTTTTAAAGCAGTGTACAGTTACATATAAAGAGTATTAGACATTTTTGAGATTGCCTCAATATTTGCTTAAAAACTATCTAAGGAATATCTGATCGCTTGTAATATTTCGAATTCCATATCTGCTGCAGAAAAAACCTACCTACCTATATGCTGAAATAGAGTAAACAGGAAATAATAAATAAGTTGAGATGAGATGAGTTATGTAGTGTATAATACTATGGCCGTACGCTACGATAATACATACCTACGTACATAAGTGGGGAAGGGTGAAGAGGCAGAATGAAGAATAAACCTGGTGATTGACGGAGTGGAAGTACCTCACTTCTATGGTTTCCCTTGCTTCTCTCTCTCTCTCTCTCGTACATCCTCATCCCCGATCCAAAACTATTTCACTCCTTTTTTCGGTTCGGTTGATTTCAGTCGAGGTCGAGGAAAGTCAAGTCAAGTCAAGTCGGTTGGAGTGGTGTATCTAGTGACTAGTACTGTACTGAGTTATTGCCTCTACTTTTTCTATTCACTCATCACTCACTTTCACTCAATAGCATGGATAGAGTTTTCTCTACTTGACTCTTCAATTCAATCCAAAGGAGCCAAACCCAACCCAATCCAGGTTCTTCTACACTCCACTCCACTTCCCGTCCTCTGCCGACCAACCTTTACAATATTCTTGTTCAACTGACTCTCCTTGACTTAACTCAACTTTCTGCTTGCCTATTATAAGTTATACTGAAGTTTACACTGACAACAGCAGCCTGATTTCGTGCTATTGGCCGTGCTTGCCTTACTGTTATCATTGGTCAATACTCTGAACTGAATTCGTGTATTATATATTATAGGTAGTTAATATTAACTATATATAGGAAGTTAAGTGCTTCTATTGTTTTCCGTATACCACAGTACAGTATTAATTTTATATTATTGAGAGCTCACATATAATTCACTGTAAAGTGAAATGCAGAAAATTAGTATTTTGAAAGGATAGGGACGTATGGGACATGCCTATCATGTCTATTCATTTTTCAATTTACTGATCGTGAGCGTTTGTTAAAGATACAGATGGGAAGAATAAGATTTGACTGAGTGAATGAGGAAAAACTTTTGACATCCTTCTCATATATCCATCTGTATTTTTACATACGACACAGATAAAGTAAATGGGAAAAGGTGAATAAAAGGGAAATGAACTGAAGCGAAGTGAAGTGACTGATGAAAAATATTGGGTGACTGAAGAAGTCTCGTACACTTCTGTCTGTCTGTCTGTATGTGTGCTTCTCCTACAACATGTCCTATTCACTTTAACGGTATTTGATAGCCATCCTACATTATTTGAAGGAGATCGTACATATGGAAAAGGCATATAGATAGATACCTATATGATATAAACTGAACAGAACAAAAGTGGTACCTAGTGAATAGTGTGCACTGCGGATTGCGTTGTCATACCCAATAAGTTTTACATAGTTATGGTATACTATATCTACTGGGCATGCATACATACACTTATCCTATATGTACTTTGGTTTGGAGACTATATGTAATGCAGGAGGGTTGAAGAGAGGAGTAGTATGATAAAAGTAAAACGTGTCTTTCTTTCAATTTCCCTACATACATAGATAAAGACTTGAGCCCTTCAGACACTGAGGAAATGGGAGGACATACTTCTGGAGGAGAGCAATCCGGAGGAGGAAGGAATTCACGAGCGGATTCCACCGAAATTGAAAATCTTCTTAAGGTTGGCTAAGAATCCTTTCGTTACTCATTCCATCATCCATCTACTCTCCTATAGTCTATCTATTCATTGAACTAAGTATGCTATTGAGTTAAGTGGACGAAACGAGCGTATCTGTATAGTAGACAAAACTCGTCTCCGCTATCCTTCTGAAGACGTGGTAATAGATAAATTGCACTGACAGCTGTCACAGGTATCAACTCTTGTCAACATCAACTTAAAAGATAGTCAAATATGATGGATGTCTCTCTATTCATTTTTCTAATTAACTCGAGCTTCCATGAATTAAACTAATTTCAACCTAGCGTTTTCCTCAAAGTTTTCCTTTCTGTTTTACATTGCAGAGGCTTTTAACTTTACCTGCGTAAAAGTAACTTTAATATTAGCCTATTTCGTAAAGTTTTTATGTGTATAATTAAGTATAAACTAATTTTAGTATAGTAGACATATGGGGAGGAAGTTTTTTCAGTAGCAGCAGTGTCTCTGCGGAGTAAAATAATGTTTTGAATTGAATTCAATTATAGTACATTCATTGCTATAATTTTCAGAGTAGGGTGACCAGATTTTGAGCGTGTTAAAACATGAAGTATTGATTTTTTGTGTGACAGACGGCAGAGCAAGTGACAGGTTTTTGTCGGACCAAAGAGCGTGTGGTAAGAGGACATCAACTGACCCATCAACACAGTGCTAGTGCTAGTGTTAGTGTTGGTGGGAGCAGCACAGCTTTGGGCACAGATTCACCTCCTGTCGTAGTTAGTGGTGGCAGTTCGCCAACTCATTCGCAAATCTCTCTCGGCTCAAGGGATGTGGAGAAGATGAAAAAAGTAGTGCTGGAGCTGATCGAGACAGAAAGAGCCTATGTGAAGGTAAAGCTTTAAGCTATTCTCTATTCAACCATGTCCTTCTTTCCTAACATTTTCTATAATCTCATATTCTATACTCGATTTCATTTCAACTCTTATCCTTAACATTCTAAGATCGTTGTGCCTTGTGTGTATGTATAATGTAGAATACAAACTTGTGCTCACTTCACTCCACTCGAGAGTCGAGACTTTGAGAGTACTTCTTCATCCTTGAGTTTTTGTGAAAATATATTTGTAGAAATAGGAATACGTACTCCATTTAATGTATCTCAACTCAACTCAGGACTCAAAAGTTGCATAGCCTTTTTCTACAACATACATATATATTACATACCGAAGCTGTATCTTGTGCATATTCTAGGTATGGCAATGGCAATGTATTTCCGTCATGCAGTCAGTAGTTGAGAAAAGTTGAGTTAAGTTTCGGTTGGGTGAATACTTCCCCAACCAGTTTCTGTCTGGATTGCGTTGCAATGTAATTCATGTCGAGCTCTTGGTTTTGCTTACAATCCAGTTTGTACGGGACTGATAGATACGAGATACCGAATCGGAAATACCCGTATTCCTGTCACCAGAAGAGAAAATAGTTGTCGGAAGATATGGTCTTAGGTTGTAGCAGTAAGTACGCACGTAGTATTATATGCCCTTACACCACAGTTATGTACTTCTCCGTGAGCGTAAAACAGCCGCTATCCATGTTGTAGGGTAGGTTAGGTTCGGTGGGGATTGTAGTATTTCTCCGACACAGCATACCATAGCATATAATATAGTAAAGCATAGCCCTAGTGTATAGAATGCTAAAGATTCAATAGATTCGGCAAAGAGTGATTGTGACACCTAAACCACACCCATTTGTGTGCTCCGGAGAGGATTGCTTCGGGGAAAAGTTGAAAACCTTTTAGGCTGAAATTTCCGATGGCGAATTTTTCCCTGGGGAAAGCCAAAAGGATATGTTTCGTGTATCCGATCCGACCCGACTCGTTAACGAATGTACGATATGATACGAAAATACTATACATGCTTTTTCTATCGTTACTATAGCATAGCAAGTTCCACTAATATATACTATATACTGTACAGTGTGGTAAAAGAAATTTAAAGTACGGATATTGGAGAAGAAAGAGTAGAGTGGAGTCGAAGTGAAATAGAATTCGATCTGCAATGTACCTACCTACAGCTTATTAGTTTACGCTACTTTACAGCAGTATGGAAGAAAACAAAACGAAAGTAATTGAATGCTACTTTTTTGAACGGTCATGTGACGGTGGAATTGAAACTACGCAAGATTTAGACGGTAGATCAAAAACCATAAACTATTTTCGGAATCGGCACCAGACTCTTTAATGGATTCAGCTGTCAACTGGTTAATATCGGGAAATGCTAGGAAATAAAAGGAAGTGAAGAGAAGGAATGTCTGTGAAAGGGAAAGAAATAAAAGAAACTGTAAATACTAAGCGACATTTATTGTTCGTAGAGTTAAGTAGAGTAAACCAAAGCTGAGCATACATTCATTTGTAATTTTTTGCCACTTTAAGAAACATCTTTAGAATTTAGCCCTCGTCCCCATTTACTTCACTTCACTTAATTCTTCTTCCTCTCTTAGCGTCCATTTCACCCAACATCTCGTTTGCTGACTTAAGCTTCAACTTCTAAACAAACTGCCAAAATTTTAAGCCTTACTACACATATATTACTTTCCTTTACAGCGGTATAGTTAATCCAACAATACATAAACTATCGTTAAAAATTTACGTCGACATTCCCGCAGAAATAATTAGCAATAAAAGAGGCACCCCTGAATCGCTCGCTGCTCAAATTTCCAGGCCGAAATGGGGAAGTGAAGCAATAAAATTTCTTTATTGGTGTATAAAATACACCTTTTCCACACACTCTCTGTATGTACAATTTAAGAGAATGGGTGCATTCAAAAGTTTAGTCGAACTACGAAAGAAAGATGCGTTTCATTTCATCGCAGAGCATACAATTCATCCTTCTTTACAATATTAGTAGTAATAGTAGTAGTAGTTGGAGGAGGCTTTGGACTTGACTATAGTAAAGTATAATGTCTGTAACACTATCTGTCTCTGTTTCATTAAACCCTTACGAACGATGTATCTAATCAAAGGACTTAAAATTTTGACGTAAAAGGCTGCTACATTGAAAGGGAAGAAAAGTTCCTTGAAGTTGTGTGACAAAAGTGGAGACAGTTATTTTACGTATTTCAGGAAATACTATCGTATCTTACACAAATTTTACTGCAGTTAACCTTTACTTTCTCCAGTTCTACTATTATTGCTGCATATCTGAGTGCTGGTATTGAAATTCTAAATACGATGGAACGCAGCAGATAGGATTCATTCATTACATGCATAGCTTTAAACAAATTGCTATCGTCATCGTCGTCCTCCTCGTAACAAAGATGGTTGTGTCGCATTTCCATTGTATTGAATTAAGTTCTAGTGTGTAGAGTCTTTTAATTATAATTCTTCCGAGTAGAAACATTAGATAGTATAAATCTAAACTCTTCACACACCCGAATATATTTGATTGTGAATTTTACTTATTGCCTGAACCTATTCGTATTTCAGCACTTGACTTGTCTATTGGAGCAATACTTGGAGCCTTTACGCCATGAAAATTTTCTCTCAACGACGGAAATGATGGCAATATTCGGGAACATTAGGGAAATGGTGACGGTTCAGAGAAAATTCCTAAGAAGTTTGGAAAGCTCACTGGAATCCGACACTACTATCGAATCAATAACACATCCATCCGATTTCAAAGTAAGAAATGGGAAAAATCCTTTCATTCTCTGATGTTTAAATTCATACATATTTTCTCATGCTCGATCACTATATCCTGTCCCATATAAAACCATGTCATGGGGATAAAGCTACGGTTATTTTGTATTGACTCGCATCGGAATCTATTGAATTTCATTTTATTATATGTACCTACATTACATTATAACCTTGCATTGGATTATACCTCGTGTGTTGTAGAATATTTTGTCGAATATTGCCTCGGCTTTCCTGAGTTTTGCTGATCACTTCAAGTTGTACTCCTCGTTCTGCGCGTCACACTCAAAGGCTCAGAAACTGCTTCATCCAGTTGAGGGCAATCAAGCGCTTCAGCAATTTCTTTCTGCAAGAAATCCACGGCAACAGCATTCTAATACGCTGGAATCTTATCTCATCAAGCCAATTCAACGTATCTTGAAATATCCTCTCCTTCTTCAACAACTCAGGAATCTTTGCGACACTAACACAGATGAATATCGGAATCTTGTTGGTAAGTTGCTATTTATTTTTCGTTGCGAACAAGTATATGCATATTACAAAGCAAATATTATTGACATATTAGTCATTTACTTGGTTTCAACATTTTTCCGAAATTTTTTGGGAGTAATTAGTACATTTTTTAAAACATTACAAAAAATATTTTAGAGCACAGTTATTACAGAAATCAGTGTATTAGTAGAGGTATTTGGACTACCACCTAACTAACAGCATATGAGCGGCGCAAGGCCAAGAGCTCTCTCTTGACGTATTTAGTAAATTCAAATAACTTTCACTTGATGGAAAACGAGGTGTGTATGTAGTTACAGAGAATGTAATCTAGATGGTACACGCAGGTAGATAGAATAATGTGGAGAATTCCTTTTACACTCTCAGGTGCGAGGAAATGACTACCAGACAAAACTAAAAGAAAAACTGAGCTCAGAGAAAACACGCACTTACTTAGGGCATGGTTTTTGTAACTTTTATATATTGTCTACAAAAAATATCCCGATAACAATAAGTAGGAAAGAACCGGAATGGAAACACGGCATGCATTGCGTATAGTGTACCTAGAAATGCCATCATTGATATAGGTACTTTCATTACATTACGTTGGTTGCATTGAACTTAGTATTGTTTTTATTTCTGTTTAGGCTTTGACTTTAATAAGTCTCCTTTAAAGAATTCTAGGTCTCTTGAGAATTTGAGTGTTGCTGCATGTATGTAATGTGTCCTTATGTTGTACGGAGGTAAAAATAAAAGAGAAAAAAGACTTTAGTATATATTGAATAGGTTGGTTTGAGGAGAAAAGTAAAGTGCACTAAGTTATACTGCTGTCCTGGAATGAGCATTACATTCGTATTTGTGATGCATTTAAATTGTTCGAAATAAGACCATGTTGTTGGATATCTAGAAAGGTAAGGGAAAGACTGGAGATGAGAAGGAAATAAAAATCCACTGGATAAATTCAGTTGAGTTTGGAATAAAACTGTAGGATGAAACTGAATAGCTGATATGCGGAACGGATGAATGAATATTTTATATTGCTGTGCCTGCCTGGCTTTCATTTTCAACTCAATTTCATTCCAATTCAAAGTGTGTTGGTATAGATAGGGTTCTACTATAGGTATACTAGGACTAGAGTCTCTAGACTGTACGCTTCTATGAAGTTTAGTTTTCCTGCACTTCTAACTTTGGGCATTGTATGCTTCATTTGATTCAACTGAAATGAAACATGACTTATGCGACCTCAATGCTGGAAATCTCATGCTTACGCATTAATTCATTACAGAGATTGTATGAATCTAGCTGAGTGCCCTGGAGGATTTATTTCGTTAACCTTAAATAGGATAAGCAGCAGTGGCACATGAATATTTGAGGATAATAAGCATGAATATTTGTAGTATCGTGCATACGCTACGTCTATTACTTACTACGTGTCATTTATTATATCCTTAGAGCAAAGAGATATATATTAATTAACAAAATGAAGAGTCCACCAAAAAGTTAACGTTTGTATTTAGAAACTGAAAGTGTTTGGTTTTTAATCACTTAACTTGTTAAGCCATCCTTTGGTATGACAATATTTTAATGAGAGCTTCCAGTGTGAACAAAAGAGAAGTAAAAACAAGATTTCTTTCGCATTTTCATTGTGTCAAGGAGCAGTTTTTGTGTAAATGACAATGACAATAATTAATTGTTTGTAAACATTAAAACGATATTTTTTTTAGACTCTCTACAATGCATGGAGCGGGTTGCAGAACACATCAACGAAATGCAAAGGATCCATGAAGAGTATGGTGCAATATTTGAGCATTTATTTAGACAACATCAAAAAATGTGCAAAACGCAAATCGACTTGAGTCCTGGAGATCTTCTTCATTATGGAGGAGTAGAGTGGCTCAACATTGCTGACTTTTTGGGGAAAATTAAAAAGGGTCTTGAACTCCACGCCATGTGCTTCGTTTTCAGAACGGCTGTTGTCTTCTTATGCAAGGAGCGACTCCGACATAAAAAGAAATTAATGGTACGTTCTCTCGTTCTTGCCTACTTTTTCCCTTTTCTTTCTTTATGTCGGAAGACTTTCTTCTTTTCTTCATTTCACCCTTTTCACTCTCTATCCAAGTATATCACTGGTATTACTATGACTTCTACGACATTGTATAAGACGATGTGTATGGCTGACGGCCGGGATGCAATGCGATGTGAGGCGATTGTCCTCGGATTTTGATATGCTTCCCGGCTTTAGTGCTTAGTTTACTATTGCTATTACTTCCTACTTCTTCTCGTCTCCTTCTTGTATACCTACTTTATAAATTTATATCTTTCCTCTTATCCTATATAGTGATATAAGTATTGTCTTTCTCACGCTCCGCTCACAAGTCTCTCTTTCCATTATTTTCATCCTTCTTGGAAATGCTTTCCTTTGGCTAACTTTTGGCCCATGTTTCTTCCTTTCTTTTCTTTTCCGTTTCGTTCGGCGCAGTCAGTATTGTTCTCTTCTTTACTATCTGACATCGTCTGTCTTGTCTTCGACTTGACTTGACTTGCATTATTCCTTGCTGTCTTCTCTATCCCTCTTGGCTTGACTTTGGCTTATGTTATGATACTGTTACAGCGGGTGTCATTTTTTTATATTTTGGGGGAATTGGAATACGTTCCGATTATCTTAGAGTAGTGGGGTGAAACCTACGAAGACACTGTAACGTCTAGAAAAGTTTTTCTTGTCATTCATTCTCATTCTGAATTCCGTATCTTGGTAGCTGATTTTACATTATTTTTCATTTTCCCACTTTCAATAAGATTTATACAGAAAGTCTTCCAACAATTTCACTTTACAGTTGAGTTCTCCTCGGATTTGTTTGTACATATATGAAGATCTAATAGTTTCTCGTTTTTACTTGCCAACTCTCCTTGAAAAATGCACATGAAATAGTTCAATAGGAAATGTGAAACAATTTCCCTTTTGAAGAGAGGATAAAGTTAATTGGATACGCAAAATTTCAGTAATAAATATGAATGACTACTATGCTGTAGGGCTCAACTTCAAAAATCTCAGATAAGTCGGAGGTGGAAATAATAAGATATCAAGTATTGATCCCCGTGTCAGAGGTACAAGTAAGACAAATCGGAGATCCCAAGAACCCTGACGCAGAGTCAAATGGACCCAATTACTCCTGGGAATTGGTTCATTTGCGAAATCAGGCACAGCGTCGTTCCGAGAAAGTCTACCTGCTCTCAAATTCCACCGGAGAGTTCCGCAATGCATTTTTACGTAACATTCGACAAATCATCCGGGAAAGTGTTCGCAACATGAGCTTGCCTCCGAGGCTCTCCGAATCTTTTGGTGGCAGTGGTGGCTCCCACTCTCACTATGCCACTCCGGAGGGTTCAGAAATCTCCGAAAGATCTTCCTCTGCTCACCGCGCTCAAGCACAAACGCTGGGTAAGTCAACTTTATCTAACCCTAACAAATTACAATTAAGCACTTTGTATTTCTTTCATCCACTTAGGTGTTTAGGCGCTTTTCAGGCTGAAATTACTATTCCCTAGATGCATAGAATTCATTCGCTCTAGACCTAGAGTCTAGACGCTACAATTTATTTATTTTTATTTTGTAGATTTAATAAGGGTATTTCCCTTTCAGTTCCGTCCAAGGAAATTCCAATTGTATTCTTAATGATGTATTTATTGCTCACAATGTCTACATCGCATGCAAGGCCCGGCTTTATCGATTTACTACTAATGAATGGTTTTTGTTCTTATTGGTCGATACAATTCATAGTGTACAATTACTATTTCTAGAAGCAGTGCAATTCGCAGTGTAAGACTTCGTGCAGGAGTTAAATTTCATTGCACTGACTTGGCAGGGTGCAGGGCAAGAGGTTGGCCAGATGAAGTGGAGTGAAATAAAAGGAAATGGAATGGGTCTTGACCTGGCAGCACATCAGACCATTCAATTTCATCCAATTCATTTCATTTCATCTGATCTTTCGTCGATTCGATTCAATTGAATTCGCCTCTTTCATCGCTAAAACGCTAAAGGGCCTTGGATTGCAGTAGCAACTCATGCTTTTACATAGAAAATTGTATAGCAATAAAATATAGCATAATACATGGCGGATTGGTTGGCGGGCATTAGACATAGAAGTTCTTTCACTGTTTGTGCACGTCCAGCGTTTGGAGCCTAAGCTGTTTTGGTATTTGTGTGACAATCAGAAATAAAAGCGGTTTTTATTATTCTTTTTTTCTTTTCTTTGTCGGCCTTATTTCTCTTTTTTGCTCTTCTGACCGCCTGTTTTTTATCTCTATTTATCCCATACTTTACACTTGTCTTAGGACGAAAAAAGCCACCTAAGCCTCCGCAGAGACATTCCGCTGGGAACTTGGAGGTAGGCTCGGCCCGACTGAAATCACAGGAGAGTTCCGACAGCAGCACAGGTTTTCGGAGTCGGAGCAAAACGATTAGTGATGCAGCAAATGCAGGCAATAACAAGGAGAATACAGATTCAGAGGAAGGAGGAATGGGAGTGGCCAGAGAGATGAGAGAAATGGGAATCACTAGCGGGTCAACTACAATGCCCCGAATGAAAGGGATGCTTGGCAACACTCCGAATCACCTCACGCTCAGTACCACATCTACATTGTCGGCGGGCAGTACGGGCTCGGCTGCTAAACTTATTCAAGCTTCCTCTACCCCTGGACGGTTTCAAGTCGCACCTATGCTTCCTGAGCCCAGTAAGAAACGAAATGAAATATCGCCCAACGAGCTCATATGCTTCTTTGCTGTTCTTTGTTTTTTAGTTTACTTTCATCAGAAAGCAAAGAGCAGATCGTAAAAGCTTTACTACTCTTATTCATTTATCATACTTTTCATTCCATGGTGCAGCAGCATATGTTTCACTCACTTCCAATATGCCTATTATTCATGATCAAACTAAGTACGTAAGTAAGTACCTAAGTGTATTTATTCCTTGACTCTTTGTCATACTCATAGGCTCACCAATTTGGAAACCTCGAGAAGGTGGCTTCGACTCAGCCACTCTTCCCCGAAAATCAGACCCCCAGTCACAATCTTCATCGCAGTCCCAACCGCAGCCAGGTACTTCAACCGCAGGAACTTCCTCTGCCGCTGGTAGTACCGGTCTTACTTATTCCACGGGTACCAGCACCAAATTCGAAACTCTACCACGGCAGTCTCGTTAATGACTACTGCAACTTAAGACTAATGCTACAACTTGTTTATTATTGTTACTATTATACTGTTAATTCGATTTCACTTAATTACATCGCATTTCTTAGGTACTCTTCTGTGTGTCCTCATATTTAATCGTAATTACCAATTACCATTATCATCACCACGGAACCCATGACTTACTTACACACTGCATCCTTATGTGTGCATTAACAGTATTACGAATTGACGAACCATTAATTTATGAATCAATTAATTAATTACGTATTATCTCAATAATTATGAATTACCTGTGTGTGTGTGAATTGCAGAGATTTATAAAATTAAAGTTATAGTCAACACTCAACCAAATCACAATCAATCAAATGCAAAGAGACGCCGACACTTAACTTACGTAAATTAATTCGTGACACGTCATCATACCCCCCCCCTACTACGTATGTCTGTATTCTATGTGTATTTGCACTTCTTTGACGTTACAGTATAGACTCAACGATAAATTGTACTGCTACTACTACTACTACTAGTACTGCTTGGTCGGTACGATTACATTACAGTACATATCCCTTGTGAAACCTGAATTGTAATGTATTCATTCACTAATGCACAATACAACAAGACAACAAAAACGAAACACAACACACCAGAAACAAACAACACCGTCATGTTTAAAACCGAAACCAACCACAATCTGTCTCAACTCAATTCAATCCAACTCAGAACTTATGACCTCACTCAATTAATTAATTAATTAAACCTAACTTAAATTAAATCAAGTCAAATTAAACAATTAATTACTTACTAAGTAATAATTCTTTAAGTACATATGAGTAGCAGCATTCAATTAAATTAAAATAATAATAATCAAAGTCAAGTCAAATAATGTCAATGTACACATGTATCTTGCGTGAAGCAAAGTAAGGTTAAAGTAAAAAAAAAAAAAAAGTAAAACTAAATCAAAATGAGATAAGGTAAAGCAAAGTCACTTACTTACAACTTGTAAACATTAGTGGTACACTCGCGAGCACACAAGTCAATTTACTAATACACAAAAATTTTATACAAAAACTAAATATACAAGTATAATATAATACTTACATAACATAAATAAATAAATCAATAAAATAAATCACCGTAGGGTTAAAAGGTAAACCAAACTAGACATACTTAATTAACGCATACGTAATAAACTTATTAGTGGATTTTGCTTGGTATATATTACATATACTAACTTAAAACTTATCTGTATACACGTACCTTCAGTTTGCGGAACGTAAACGAGACGCTTTTTCAAATAAAACATATTATGGTACATCGAATGGGAATTTAATATATAAAAAAAACTAAATCTATATGTTAAAATCTTGAGTTTTCTAACAATAATACTCTGATACAGTATCGACGAGCACACAGTCAGCAGTCGCTTAGCAATTGTTGTAGACAATTCTCAGGAAATATAATATATTTCCTGTTTATATAATATATTATATAGAACTGAGAATTTTCAAAGCAACTTATAATATGAGAAATGAGATTTTAACAGCGAATAAGGGTGGATTGAATACATGAAAATGAATATTGAAAGAAAGTTATAAATGTTAATTTGTCCAATTACAATAAAAATTCTACTGTTTTTTCTTTTCATGTGTTTTGGATTCCATAGTTATTTATATTTCTTATATTCGTGCAGTATTATTGGTGTCCTACACAAACGTTTAAGTTTTTCGTGTACAATAGTCATACTGAAATAAAATAAAATACTTCTCGACACGTCAACCACACTAAATAAACATAGATGTTATTTTCCCCTTGCTCAATACAACAGAAACTAAACGTAAATACAGAACTATTAAGAATAACAGATAGCTAAACAATGACTACCTAGACAGTTACAGATGATTCATATAAAATGATAAAACACATACTAACTAGTGTACTTAACATACGATAGGTATAATTCGTAAATTATGTAACATGATGTGAATCTATAAATCCTAACTAAACATCTAATTAAATAAACAAATCAGAGTAATGGATGTTTGGGAGTGTGCGGCATGAAAAAAATTAAAATCCATACATAAGCCAAGTTAGAACACAGGTTAATAAGTCAGTTGTTTAAATCATTATTGAATTAATTCCTAAAGTACTACTAATAAAATATTGCAAATTGCATTATAAACTCCCCATCCTATGTAGGTTATCCTATAAATCTATATTTACCAGTAACTCAACAATTAACTTGGGTAAATAAAAGCCAATAGTACCTCAGTGTAGCCAAATACCAGGGAAACCTTGCTAAATTATGTATTGTACTATACCTAAGCAAGCACACTAATACTACCTATATACATCTTGAAATCAGACTTTTAAACATAATGAGTAATG
>JAAXYV010000154.1:0-14943 GCA_036851875.1 Novacerus sp. FZ-2019
ACAGAGTTTCTACTACAACACAACACAAGTAGATGAAAGCACTACTTACAAGTACAACTACTACACTACCTACCTTGTCTTGTCTTTGCCTATTCCCTACTACCCTTCAGTTCCAGTTGCAGTCTACTCTACTCTACTCTACTCTTCTCCTACTACAATACCTACAGAAACCGAATTCGACCCGTGCATCAAAAATACATCCGTCGTCTCATTTCCACAACTCTCTTTTCTATATACTCGGGTGAGTCAGTCAGTCAGTGGTGTGGATCTTGTGTCATCAGTAACTGCAACCGAGAAGAGAAGATGCTCTACCATGTCTCCTACTCTCAGCCATTATATCAGGTTATTATTACCATACCATGTATTTTATTACTCCTTTAGTCATCTACCTATCGTATTCGTACTCTATCTATATAGGTATCTCATTGACATTCTTCTCATTCTACTGAATAGGTATATATATATAAATATACATATATATATATTTATTTATTTATATGTTTATATATATACCTGCGTAAGGATAATTTTTATGTCTGCAAATTTTTTCTTTCATCTTGTTGATCAGTTCCGTTCTTGATTTCTTTCAATCCTAATGTCAGTCAGTCCGTCACAGTGAGTCTTCTTGTTCAATATAATCCAAACAGTTCAGTGAATACACAAAAATACTTTTTTTTAACAAAGATTACATTTTGTTCTTTCGTTTATTTATGCAATCACAGTCAAGTTATTAAAATAATAATGAAAGTGAATTGATTTTATATTAAAATCATTTTATAGTAAATAGATAAATACTATGAAGAAAAGTGCATAATCATCTCTAAGATTTTGTAAATCATCCATCAATAGACACAAAAGTCTAACTGCAAATTAACCTTTGCCTCAGACGATTTGAAAGAGATCTCGTCTCTTTATTTATTGATTGTTTAAGTGGTTTGATATTACACTCCGCCTATTTTGTCCGTCCGTTTCCTCTATATAGGAAGCAAAGACTAACTAACCACTTGCTGACTTTCTTGTGTGTGTAATGTGTGTATTGTGTATATGCATAGATGTGTAGTTAGTTGTTTCGTTACTACTGACGGCTCGGAGTCGTAGTTCTAGAACTTAGCAGTAGAAGTATATGCACAATGCACGAACACACTCAAGAGTTAGGTTTATTTGTATTTTGTAATTCAATATGAGCCGATGCAATGTCATGTATCCCATCTCATGTAATGTAATGTAAAGTGACCCGACCTACTGCTACTGCAATGCAATGCAACGCAACACAACTACTTCCTAGTAGGTATTTCTATTCGTTTCATTGCTCTACTACCACAGGATACACGATACACGAAATATAAGGGAACGACGAAGATGAGACCAAGCAACTTGTAAGGTAACACCTTAAAGGCCGTGTTTCTTCTTAGTATCATCAGTTGTTCTAATAAGTGTTTTCCGGTTCCACCTCATTAAGGCATATTATAACTCCATTATCTGTGTATAACTTAAGACATTTATTTTCATTTTGTGAAGAATTTTAAGGGATAATTGTATAATCCCTATTTGAAGGAGAAGAGGATTAGGAAAGATTTGTTTGTTTGTTAGTTTGAGCAAATATACAATCAACAGTAAGGATTTATAAATAATACTTATATTTAGTGTAGATGCGGGTGTGAGACAGGTAGGAGGAGGATCAATATTTGTATTCTTTCATCTCCGATGCCTCAAAGAGATTTGAAATATAGAATTTTGAGAGGAACCAAGAATTGCATTTCCCAGTGTATGTTTGTGAATTTGAAACTTATTTTGAAACATGAGTGTTTTATTGCTGTGTCATTAGATATGTTCAGCCTATATAAAACGATATAAAGATATGTGATGATTACGGAAAGTGATAGTACTTCTGAAAGGAGGAGAAATAACATGTAATAGCAAGCTCATAGATGCTCATAGAAGAACGATGAGTATGGCTATGTATCCACACGTGCACGTACAAAGTGTAGGCATCATACCTAGGTATAAGCATATAACTACTAACACATGTAGGTAATATGCAGACTAAATAAACACGATTTATGATGCGCCGTACAACTTTGGCTACGAGTTGGGCTGAGCGGACTGCCATTTTTGCTATAAAGGCGTTTGCGCTTTTCAGGCTTAATGTTTTTCTAGTCTTTTTCAGCCTTTGCCTTTACTTCAATATGAATTCCAAACTTGTGAAAATTCAGAATTCTTGCTCAATCTATGAATCACGTTCTATGATTGAATGACCTTGTGTATGATATCTAACACCGTCGTAAAACTGACATGCATAATTTAATCCCTACAATGTATAGTTGTATTATAATACATTATATTGCAAATGCATTTTCATACAAAGAATAAGGGTGATTAAAATCACAGAAACATTTTTGTTTGTGTAGATCTGAATCGGGATTGAGTAGACACTAGACAGTAGTTTAATTTAATTTGATGACTCTCATGAATCATTTCTTTGAGTGCAATGAATATGAATGAATACAATTAGGAGCATCAAACTACGTGCAAATTGAAGGCCGTTTATTCCTCGTGGTGTTATTTTGTCTTGATTGCAAGTAGTGCTGCATAGTAGTAATAGTAATATTTAATTTATGAGCTGTTACTGTTACTTGTTAGAGACAAGTAGTATGTTTTATGTTGATATAATTATTTATATAGAATTTGAATATTATACTGTTCTATTATGACCTACATATTCGAAAGAAACTAAAAGAATAATTATTTTTGAGTGCAAATCTAGCTCAACGGAACTACAATTAGAATTGCATACGATTCGTCTTGTCTAATTAAATATTCTTATTTTTAGAATTATGAACAATACACAATATTTTTAAATATTGTTTTCCGTATTTTTAAATCCTTTTATTAATTATATTTGTTAAGTCAGACAGAATGTGAATGTTGTAATATAGTTTGCTAATAATATTTATGCAGTTATTGAGTTTGAATCATTGTTAACAATGAAATTAACCATAACTCACTTTACAATTTTAAAACAATCATAAGAACTCTCACACCTTGGTTAACGTATTTATTGACTTTCACAATGCCAGAAAACACCAACTAAAATATAACAATTAAGCGGCACTCTTAAAATTCCTACATTTGATATTTCATTAGTAGATTAGGCAGATTGTATTCTAGATCTATTATCTATTATAGTAGCGAAGGTAATAGAGATAGGAAACAAAGGTGAAGCTATATACTTGACAGAGACTTGCATTGTTTTGCAGACAAAACAAACTACTGAGCAATGAGCACCATCAGTAAGAGTAGGTTTCATTTTTGTATTATTAGAGTGGATTTAATTTTTGTATTATTAGCGTGGTGCGTGTCAAATCGGATTTTATGCTAGAATCAAAGGATAATAGTGAACAGAACAGGCTAGTTTTCTTTGATTTTTTTCTGATCTGGTTCAGTCTTCTTGTGTCGTCTATATTACATCAGTGCTAACGATATCCTACAAGGCCTATTAAGTTGCAGTACAGTAGAAGACAGTAGATAGTGAGTAGGAGACTATTGTAATCGGTAGGATTCAAGTAGTAAGTGGGCGAATGGTAGTGCCGTGCTGGTCGGCGGTTACATTATGCAACGCACAGAAAATAATACTGGCCCTGCTACCCGACCCTCGTTACTAATAACCGTATTCTCAATGAAGACGTTTAGCACTTAATATTATATTCACATTATGCGTTAGCTTAATCACACCGTGTTGAATCACAAAGTTAAAAAATCTTTTGAAAACACAATCAAGTAAAAACACTTTTTTAATTTTTCCCTCTTAAATTCACTAAGACTTAAATATAAGTTTAAATGGTGAAGTATTCAATGCATTATTATTCAATATTACTATTACTTAAAAGTACTAGAAGCTGAGTTTATTATAATTGATCCGAAAATCTCAATTGCATTGTAACTTCCAAATAAATCCAAGTTACTGCAGAACTGTAGCAGAAAATCATTTAGAAAAGATTGCTTCCTTTTTCTTGTATTTCATTAATTTCATAGGAAAGTCTTGTTTAGACCGAGTTGTTTCATACATTGTGGAGAAATATTGTCGAAAAGAATATAGTTACGAGGTACTAAAGTTTACAAAGATATTGTTTGCTTATGTGTAAAATTTGTACGACATTAGATAGCTCTGTGTGTGGGGTCTGTAATGAAATAATAATTGGGAATATTTCTATCCATCTCACTAGTTCAATATAGTTAATGCCATTCATTTTAAGTCCACTTATTCCATCACAGTTTGGTACTGGTGCTTGGAATGCTGTAGAAAAGTTGAAAAATGTCGATATCATATCTGACATTTTATAGATGCATAGGTAATTAATTTTTTATCATATCGTTTAGTTAGGTATTAGTAGTATGCAATTCAGTGAGGCTGCTGACAGAGTATTTTCGACAGCAAAGTTTAGAAAGATTAACCACAAAGTAAGAGTTTTTGTCGGAACATCAATAAATTGGCAACGTCTATATAAGGTTATCCTACATACTACAAGTTCAAAAACATAAGTGTAGATAGTTAAGTATCAGTTTCAACCTAAGCAACAAAATCGAATTCATGAAGAAATTATTTGAATACACCATCGATCTTTGTGTTTCGGCATTTGTGTCTCAGTCTCCGTCAATTGTTTTCACCCATTGTCACCGTCGTTACGGCCCTGACGGGTATATGAAATTACATCCATTTTCTGCACACTCTGTGAAATGTATTTCGTTCTAAATTAATACTTGGAAAATACGGGCAGTTGACAGTTAGAACGAATGAATGATACATCTTCTATGCGTGACTTGATATGGATATTCTACTTGCTACAACCTCCTGAAAGTGAAATACAGCATAACGCCGCTTGCAATCACTTGTACTTTGTCAAATAATTTTTCTGAGCAATTGAAAATATAATTTTTCTAAACCTTTTCAGCTGTAGTTTAAATGATTACCGGACTATCTTTGTATCAAAATTTCCCTCCACAATACGTAGAAATTTTCTACGAAAAATCAGAAACTAATCAGTACAACCATCTCCAAAGAAAAAATAAATCTCGGTTATGTATATTTTTACTGAGTTAGTATTTGTATACTGTGAAGTTATTATTTAAAAAATTTCTACTGTGTCAGAAATATATATATTAATAAGGAGAAAACAAGTGTTGTAGTACTTTCTGTTGAACGTGATATTAAATAATACAAGAGAAGGAAAATACTATAGAAATAGACTAGAATGTAAGTCCGGGCTCATTCAATTTGTTTTGTTTATTTGCAGACCAAAGTTTAATGATATAGATGAGGGAGGATGAATTAGGATGAAGTAGCATAGACATTTACTCTTATCGTTGATATTACTGAATGAAGAAAGGCTCATACATTCATACATCATACATGCATTGAAAATATAAAAGAATTACTCCATAAGGTCCTCCAACTCTTTTGTTCAGAGGAAGTCTTTTGTTTATTTGTTCGTCTTGATGGAGATAAGTGTTCCGCTAAGTAAACTCAACTCAACTCAGACACTGCCATGCCATCAAATCTACCCATCCATCCATCCCAAGTCTTCCACCCTGCCCAATATTTTCTCCCACATTCAAGATAAACTATATATACTATACTACCTAATACATGGGATACAATGGGTTTTCTTTTTTCTTTTTCTTCTCTCCCATTTTACCTAAAATGTCTTCCTATTTTACCATTACAATTACAATGCGTCTTGCTCTCCGGAGTTGATGTACTTTCTTCGATTCTTATTCTTTTGACTAAAAGTGGGATTTACAAAGACCATCCAGAAGAATGAAAACAAATTTTGACATCAAAAGCTTCCATCACAAAATAAATAATTTTTGAAGCCATATATATACTTTACTTGGTATCGAGTTATTGTACAAAAACCTCTTGCAAGTTTGATTTACAATACCTTGAACCTGTGCAGTTGGGATTTCTAGGAAACTTATGATTCTGTTGTAGTTAATATACGTATTACATTTTTATAGTTAGCTTTTAAAACGTACTTGTAGAACTCAAGTGTTTAATTGAAACTGAGTAAAATGTAGATCGAAGGCTCCTCCTGCGTCCTGAATAAGGAGTTATTATTGTTCTATTCTGTCTGACACGGGCAGAGTGGCCCAGTTCAGGGTGTTCAGAGATGCGTTAAGTCCACACACCAAAAGCAAAGCTAAGGTGAACTAAGTGGCCCTTGATTTCCATCAGGATTTGGAGTAGTTATTCATATTGAACTGAACTTTTCAGCTTGAGTTGTCAATGGAAGAGCAACTCCATACACAGCTTTTCAATTCTGTTCAACTCTCGTTATTCTAACGTAATGGGCTGGCTCCCATTTACCATTTACTTACATGTGCTCCTGATCTCTATCTCCCCTTATTCCTTAAGTCCCACATTGTCCCAATCCGCGTACATCAAAATGAACACCGCTTTCCTATTGAATTCAGAACCTAAACTAAGGCTACTAATCGTAAGCTGTATTATGTGTATAATACAACTTCATTCTTTCTTACATTGCAGCCAGTGTATAATGACATTCACTCAGATTGGATTGTGAAAGTCGAGGTTATGAAATTGAAATGTATTTTTCCACTTAAACTTTTATGCATTTATTGTAGTTTACTATTTGCAGTAGCTGCTTGAGGGATAAAGTAGCAATTTAAAGTAACATAGGAAAAAACATTAAACCAAACTAACTGTAGACTTAACGTGAAGTAGGTAATGAAATAGTTAAGTATATACAAGAAACAGTTAAAGTAGAAGCAAAATACTAAATGTGTTTTGCTTTCCCATCACAACACACCCATATGTGTGTAAGTATGTATTTATGTCGTGCCCTTTTGTTTATTTTACAAGTTGCTCCAGATTTCTCAGAGGAAACTAAACAAAACTAAACTATGACCAATTTCAAAACAGTGAAATATGTTGACAGATTTTTCTTCCCATTCTGGAAATGGTCAGCTAATGTAATGATGTAATAACGAATGGAAAATGTCATGAAATCTTGCAGCTGGCTTCCTGAATTTTGAGAAACGAAACAAGTGGGGTAGGCTTTGTTTTCAAGTTGGTTGCTTATGTTAGATATTTCTCTACCAAGTAGATATATACCATTACCATTGCACTAAAAGCTTTGGGTAACTTTCAGCCTGGGAACTTTTTTAAATCCTACAAGTCTCAATGCCAGATAAGAATTAAAGTCTCCAGGTTTCTAACAAAGGAATAAGTCCCAGAGTGACTCAGAATTTCTTGGGGAGATTTTAATTTCATTCCTTCGAGTAAATAAACTCGAAATGAAGCCACAGGATAATTAAAAATTTAGATTCCCCCTTCTGTCTACTCTACATATATGGATAAAGCCAAAATAAATATAAAAGTGTTGTGATGCAATGTAATGAGGAGATGAGCATGGAAATGAAAAGACTGATTAACTTCATATACCCTGAATGAGCTGAAGTTCGTTCACAAGAGTGGAAACAGGATGATTTTATTTTCCATCCCAGGTGTTTAGCTTTAACTTTAATATACGTACTATAATGGCATGTACTACATAGGCTNTTTAGCTTTAACTTTAATATATGTACTATAATGGCATGTACTACATAGGCCAAGACTAGACAGACAAGGAGACAGCGAGGATATAATAATACTGAATACAGAGGGATGAGTGAGGTTATATGCAATACTTTCCATTCTATTCATTATATTATTTCATAGGTAGTAATTCCGAGGGGAAATTATATTATGAATGAGGATGCTACATATAGCACATCACTTCATTTACGTACATCATTTCCACTCTCTGTTTGCCCTGCCGTGTCTCTGAACCCTTCGACTTACCTGTGTATAAAGTTGAACGCAAGGAAAGATTCTAGAGCAAGGGAAAAGAAGCCTCCGAAATTCACACAAGGATTCAGTTTAGAGGACTCCTCGGGTATTGTTTCAGAGTCACTCATGTCTTTCCTCTTTCATTTCAGTTCACCTCACTTCATCTCATTTCAATTTTCCTTCATTCCCGAGTTCATTGAGGCTCTCACTCTCCTCCATCTCCTAACTTGACTCCCGTCCGTCAACCAACTTTCCCATCCCCAGACATCATTTTGTGCAAAGAAGTGGAAACGAACTCTGACTCTTATTTTTTTTTCGTTATTCTCTTCCAAACTCATTTTTATCCCTGACTTCACTTTTACCTACCTTAGTTGTTACCTAGTAGTTACATACATACATGCATTCATGCATGCATACATACAGCGTAGCCTCGCTTGTGGTGATAGTGTTTCCTGTTCAGTACTACCTTTGAACATGTCTTCTCTTCTTGTCTTGTCCTTTTACTAGAGTATCGTTGAATATGCTACATACAGTGTACTGAAAGTATGGGTAACAATTTCCATAAACAACGTTTGATTTTGCTACAAATTTATATTGCATTTCATACGTCAAGACATGATGGTAAGTTGGTTGAAGGAAATGGCGATGTAGTAGTCTAACAAGCAATGCTGTGTGCAATGTGATGTGCGTGATGTACGTAGGAAGAACGGATGACAGCGCTAAGGCTAAGGGGGATATTGATCTTGTTTAACCCTTCCTTTTTTAGCTTTTCTTTCTTTTCTTATTCAACTGAATTTTTAGGTTTCATTTCCTCATGTATGTATGTATATATGTAGTAGCAAATCAAGTAGGAGTAACTGTGCCTTTGGCTGTTACGTACTCGTTCCTGCCTGACTTATCCTTATTTACTCCTTTGTTCTTCTTCCCATTTCGTCTCCTGTTCTCCCTCCATCTGTCCTCTGGGTTGATTTTGACTGAAAAGATGAAAAGTCGACCTGCAACCTCTTGTTTGATTTTATTATCCCTTGTCTCTCTCTCTCTCTGTGACTTACGTCTCGTATTTTATCAAAACCCAGGTTGGTAGCTACAACTAGTACGTAGTACAATCTTTAATACGGACATGTATTCATCCTCAAGCTATTTTTATCAGAATAACGTCATGTCATTATTTATTCACATTTCTCCGCATGCATGTACGTACATAATAGAGCAACTCTAATTTTGATGTGGAAATTTAATATTTTCAGCATACATACATTCTTACATTCATACATACATGCATACATACATATTGTGCACGTCAAACAATTCATCAAAAATAGAAGCTTTATGTTACCTTTGTGAAATACTTTCATGTCTAGAAAGGGTTATTTTTATATTTTTATGATTATAACCAAGAGGCATTTTCTGCAATTATTGGTAACTACGAAAAGATGTAGGTATTACTACGTACATCCAAGAAACCTCTTATAAACTGCGACGGTCTCGTTGCAAAGCTTCTACCCAAAATAGGATCACTCGCAAGTTACTTGCTGCCAATACGTCATTCTCTTGCCTGGCGTGTTGGATTGGATACAAGTAACTTGTGAGTGATCCTTTTTGGGGGAATGGCTTCTGCGACGAGACCGTCGCAGTTTATAAGAGGTTTTTCTTGGATTTACCTAGTAATGGTTAGGTTGGTGAGTAGCTTGTACCTAGAATGAATTTTTTTTATCTTGCATCATATTTTATGAGCCTAATACTGCTTTGTAAGTCTTTATCATCAGACAGTATAGAACAAAAATGTATCATATTTTGCTGTACAGTACTTATAAAGCAGTATAGGTAAATTCAAAAAGGTGGAATTTTCCAAGCAAAGCATAAGCAGAATAGGAATATTTTTTATGAAAATGAATACCTCTCTTATATATATGCAGGTACAGGTAGGTAGGAAGGTTTGCATATTGAAAGTGCGAATTTCTCAAGTTTATCTAGTGTGACTGAAGACACCATTTAACGTATCGGCTGTGTTCCATTGAAAGATTTCAACTGGTATAAAATGACAATGTGCTAAATTTCAGACGAAGAATTCTGCACTGAAATCAGACTTTTGTTTCATATTATGGGTTGTTGTAGGTGTGATTATCTGTACCTTGTTCTGGTTCTCTCTTACTATCTTCTCGTCTCTTTGTATACAAGGAGTACAGTTTGAGTCAAGGTATCAGTTGCATAGAGTTGAAAAGTAAAAGATATTTGATTTCAGTAGAAGGCGGTGGATTGGATAGACAGACCGAGAAAGAGAGATAGTATATACACAAGGCTAGAAATACATACAACTCTAAGGTAGGAAATAAACCTAGAAGACACAACTGAGAGGAATAGTAAATATATAGTAAAAGGTTACAGAATATAGAAGGTGTATAATATGTGTGTAGACGGAACGAAATGGTTATGCGAGTCGCACAAGTACAACTGCTTGAAATCTGACGCTGTGGAAACATTGGCAGAAACTTTTCAAAAGTTTTTGTTTCTTCAGCTCACTTCAGGAATTTATTCTCTTCGAAAAAAGTACGTAAGGAGGAAGCAAAATAACGATTTCAAAGGAATACCTTCTCTCGCTCGCTACTGTGCTTCTTCTTATTACTCTTCTTCTCTAATGCTCTCTGTATGCATGTGAGTAATATCTTCTACAACATATATAATGTTCCAAGTTCCACCATACAGTGTTTGCATGTATACATATGTGTTTGCAATGATGATGAATGTAGGATACTTTACAGGAAAATCATCTCTCGTAAGTATGAAATGCTTTCGTTGCGTAGGTTTGTTTCTGCATGTCTTTTGTGAACCGCAGCGATTCATAATATTAGCTACGTATATTCAACCATGCACATATACACATAACAACATACCTTTACTTAAATACATGATGGATTTGTGTGCATGAGAATGCTGAATGTGACTGCGGTGCGAAAGTGACATAAAAAATTAAGGCTCGCTGCTGCTCTTTTTCTTTAAACAAGAGTAGGTAACTACAAACCAAAGCCAAAGCCAAGTCAAGTTAAGTCAAGAGGCTAATATTAGATGGACCATGGACCCATTGTTTTGTGAAAGCATTGTTTGCCTCTTCGGCTCAATTGGCCCCATCCATTATCGTCTCGTTTATTCATGTTCTTCACTTCTTCAGCTTGTTTTTGGATAAGTATATATATAGTAAGTGTATAGGTAGGTAAGTATGTATAGAGTCTATTGTATGTAGGGAATACGCTACAACAACTTCAGTTGAACCTCACTCCACTCCACTCCACTCCACTCAAACTTTCAACTGCCGTGTTTTGCCTGTCTGTAGTAACATATGTAAAAACATGGTGAGCAGTTGAGTTGAAGTAGATAGACACAGAAACACACACACAAATACAGTGTGTGTAGTGTAATGTGTAATGTGCCATGGAACAATACATCTGCCTTGCTTTGCCATTTGCTTTGGCTTTGGTTATTGTAAAAGACATAGATTACATTAGCGTCAGAAGTTCAGCAGTACCACCCTTTGGTTTCACAACCGTGGCGTTGATGTAAACTTGGGATTAGTTTTATTTTCCCGTCCCGAACTGCCAAAACAAGTTGAAAATAAACTGTCAACATTTTTGTAGCCAGGTATTTCTCATGTTTGTGTGAACGTCGTCAGTTGAAATCGAATTTGATGAAGTACTTTCAACGTTGAAGTAAGCTTTGCATATTTCACTATATAACTCAATTTTAACATGCAAATACTCTTATATGTACCCGTTTTTTTGTAAGAGTTGGTGAATAGAAAATGGAATGATTTTAGTGAGACTAAGAATATTTCGTGTTTTTCGGGTTGTTGGCAACCACATTTTTCCTATGCTGCGGATCACTTTCAGGAGATTTATCTATTCAGTATGTGACATCGCGACCACACTGTAGAAATATGTAGACAGACACCTCAATAAGCAACCTCAGGAAAACACCAAGTTAGTAAACACGAAGATGGAGTTGTAGATTGTGAAATATCACTCGTTATATTCTAAAGCAATGTAGAAAAGTGAAGTAGAATTTCTGAAGTGGTTGCAAAGAGTTAAGAGCGAGAGGGATGGGAAAGAAAAATGGAATTTGATTCTAATACCTGCAATACAATTGCAATGAAATGCCAAGCGTACCTATATTATACTTATTACCAAAGAAGCAGTCGAACCGCAAAGTATAATGCAATGTATAAAATCCTAATGAAAGGCAGAATACATAAAGTTCAGGAGGACAAGAGGATTGAAAGGGTTGAATTGACTTGTCTTGTCTAGTTTGCTTTAACTTGGTTTAGCATAGCCATGGCCACCTGGATTCAATTGAGGGGTATTAAGTTACCATATTTTATAGAAAAGAAAAGTAGCATCTATTCTACAGGGTGCAGGGCCGTAGATCAGTTCATCAATTGATTCTGTTGTTCTGCTAGGCTTAGAGACAGACTTATCTGTAGTGCGTATGCGTATAGGTTTTATTCAGTCAAAGAGTAAAGTAGCGACTCAATTCATAGTTTGATCAAAATTCAAAAGGTTATTGATTGTCATAGAAATAAAGGCTGCGGATTTTTATCTATGGGCGTTGCATTCAGGCCATTTTCAGGATTGATAATTTGGGTGGCATTGGAAAGGGTTAACTCTTGGGATGGGTTGAACGGGTTGGATGACTTTATCCATTTTTCTAAATTCTTGAATCAGAATGCATGAGAAATTCGAATTGACTAAGGGATCAAGGTGTGAAAAAATGTTGACCATATGATTTAAAATATTTTCCTTCAATATAAAAGGTGTGTAGTTTAATATTTTACGTAAAGTGTTGTACGTAATCTTGAATTGACCAAAATTCCCAGAATTTGAAGAATACAACTTAAATAAAGGTTTGATGGGAAGTATCAAATTTCTAAATTCTGAAAGCAAAAGGCAAAAGGGTTTGATGGTTAATACAGAATACTGAAAGGATTAAACTTGACTCATGGGAGAAATAAATGGATTTTTGAAATCTATAATGCGTAATAGTAAAATCGAATAAAGCGGTCAGCCATTGTGGGTAGATCCTCTGTCTATATATAAAGTGGTTTGGTTGGACCTGAACCTGGACCTTTGATTCATCTAAAAACCGAGGAAATCAAGGAAGGAAAGGGTTGGGATGATCTGGGTTGGGATTTCGAATACTAAATGTGGGAACCAATTCAAGTTCAATACTTATATGAGTGCATATACTTTTTATATCTAATAATTTGTTGGACAAGATCGGACAGAAGAGGACAATATGGGAAGAAAAATGTAAAACGGAAAAGGCAAGGAATTCAGGATATCAGAAGATAAGTCACTAGACTTCGTAGTAACGGAAGGAAGGAAAGGGTTATTGAATTGAAAATTATGACCACAGCACTCCATGGCGTAGATTGAATACATCTATCTTTTAAGTTTTCAAATAAAATTGAATGAAAGCGTCCTAAGCTTGATTTTTGGTTTCCTTGGGTTCATGTAAACCTAACGCTTGTGAATAATAAGTTGATTTCAGTATATAGTAGCAAAGGGTCTATCTCTATACAATACATCAAGGGCTGTGCAAACGCGTAGTAGAGTATATAGACTGTAGTATATAGTTAGTTGTAGATTTAGAAATGTGAAGTAGAATTTAATTTTGGACGGGGAAATGAAGTGAGTTGAGTGAGATGAGAGGAGATGAATGGATGTTGGAGGTTGGAAAGAACCGTGATGATCATTAATAATCGGCCGTGGATGGTGGCGGTCGTAAATCGTGTGGATCTTGTCTCCGTGCATAAACTATGCTGACACATCCCCACTTCACCACCAACGATATTAATTATTGTCCACCCGGGACCAGCCTATCTCTCCTTAAATCTTACATTTATTTACACCCTACCCTTATGGCTCTGTAGGATACTACTACTACTACTAATACTACCTCTACTACTACTACTTCTACTCCTATCACTTCACTACACACTCCACTACTATATTTGTCTCCCATCCCTGGATGCCTACTTAGTTAGTATGTACCTACTTCTGAAATTTTCCATATAATCTCAAGCAACAGAACTACGTAAAGAATAAAGTGAAGTGAAACCCACTCTACAACATCAAGTGTACCTTATATATACATTATACATACATGGTTAAATAACTACTATCATCAACTCCATCAGTATTACTAATAGTATAAGTAGTGGTAGTGGTAGTGGTAGTGGTAGATCTATGATCTAGTGGTTTGAATTTGTTTTCCTTTAGTTTGCCTGCATTGCATGGGCTTGTCTTGATTTAGTCTATATTATAGCCAGAGACTATAGGGCCTTATTTTCTGCCTCCCTTTGTAGGAGCAGCAGTACATAACAAATAGTAGTAGTAATAGTAGTAAGTTATAGTAGTACAACTCTATATGTATAACAATATTATGTGGAGATAATATTATAGGTATTCATGTGTATGGTAGGGTTTAGGATGGCATGCTTGCTTTCATCTTCCCTGTTAGTAGAGATTTTAATAGGATTTCATCCCAATTTGCTCATTCCCCGGGGATACATTTAACATTTTTATTGAGAATTATTATGCATGTAGCCACATCACGCTATTTGCTACCTACTTACTTAGTCAGGGAAACATGCATTGTTAGTTAAGGTTTTATGCGTGATATGATCTCGGATCTGGTTTGCTTGGCTTTATTCAGACAACGACGAGCAAACAGGCTGTAAAGAACTTTCAGGGATGCAGATGTTATGTTCTGTATTATGTTGCTCCTTTCCTTCTTTCACTTTTCCAAATTTATTTTATCCAGAGTCCAAATCAAGCCTAATGGGTTGTTACACAAGAAAGACGATGCCAAAGTTTGATTCGCGATTCCATTTTATGCCTCTGGATTAACAACCCACGTTGTGTTCTCTGCTCTCTTATCTGAGTTTTATATTTACACACACACCACCAGCACCAATCGGAGCGCCTTGTAGTTTTACATCCCTACATGTGTCTCCGAAATCTATTTTGAACTAAAAACTTGATTTTCAGCTTTTCTGGAATGTTATGATATTTTTCAATTGAAGCAAATTCTGTAAGTGACAT
>JAAXYV010000155.1:0-14930 GCA_036851875.1 Novacerus sp. FZ-2019
TTAATTTGGGGGTTCAGTTTTTGGTTACGTTTATCTAATATTTGTTCTATTTTAGACCATAAGGGGGCAACCTCAGTACATTCAATGTAGTGTTTTGTATTTGGATGGGTAATGAAACACATACTGCAAATATCTACATTAGTTCAACCCATTTTTACTGCCGTGCTAGGAAGAAGTAAAGCATCATGCCAGTCTCCATGTTATATCTCTGCATTGGCCAAACCCACGTTTTTTAAACGGGTTCATTTTTTGTGGATCATTTTATTTTTTCTATGTCAATAGGTTTAGGATATACAGCCGTCATGCAAATTTTATAAAGATTTGTTTGTGATATTTCTGTGTTTTCGCTATTTACAAAGTCCCATGCTTGCAGGGTTGCGTTTTCCAAACTAGTATCATGCAAATTGTTCTTTATTTTTAAGCACTCATTTATTGCATGCTCAAAATGCCTTCTTTTGAAGAAGGGGAGGCTGTTGGCATGCTCTGTAATTTGATCCATTTTTGTAAATCACCAAGCGACATGATACTGGCCTTGTCTAAGATTTCATGATATTTATCTGATATATAAAAGGTGTTCTTTATTTCTATATTAAGCATCACTTTATCGACATTGTTAAATCTGCACTCTAATTTAATTAGTAACCTTAGATTTTCGTAGAATAAAGATTTTTGAGGATCATATTTTAGCAGAATTAACTCAAAGCACTTAATTGTCTCCCCTTCAAAATATTGACAACTTTTGTTTGAATTTTGATTTTCCCGGAAACAAGATTTTAATATACCAAGCCTGAATGTATAGAGTTGAATCAAAGGTCGAAGTTTGATCATTTGAGTTTTGGATGTCTGCGTACAGGATTGTAGAGTTTCCAGATAGACAGAGTGAGCCAGTTGGATTGGAGGAGTCTCCGTTGCTCTTCTGGCTGGGTAATTTACGTTCGGCTCTATGTACAGTTGTTCAGTAACTGAGTCTAGCTTTAACTTACACAGCATTGACTAAAAGCAGACTAGACGGAGAGAAGTACTGGTGTTTGGTATAGAAGTTGCAGGGCAGGATTCAGGAATACCTATTGCTTCTTGTTCATATGTAATGAAAGAAGAAGGAACGGATCGGACCGAGGTAGAACGTTGGCACTGCACTAGAGGACTAGGACTGAATGTTGATGACGAGTCGAAAGAAAGGTGTATGTATTACATAGAACGGAATTGAATATAATAGATGGAAAAGTTGAAAGTGTGTAGTTGGAGAAGCTGTAGCCAACTGAAGTGAACATAAGCAAGAAAAAGAAGGGTTGGTTGGTGGTGAATTGACTCGATGGACGAAAGATCAGATTGGATCAGACCAGAGTAGAACTGCATATCAGGCTAGAGACTGACTGACTGTGTTTTACTGAATAGTGCAAGCTAAGTGTGGTGTGTCTTCTCAGCATTCAGAATTAAAAGGAAAAAATCATTATTTTGTTAATATTCAATATTACTACGTAATACACTTACAACGTAAATGGTAGCTTTCCTTTTATTGGAAGTAAAGTCTAACGTGAGCAGTTATTTTGTTCCAGTCGCAAACGTACTGTATTCGTAAGCTCATCGAAATCAAAACCAAGGTATAATAGGAGCCACAAACAAAAATCAATCTATTTAAAAATGTTTTGGAACAGTGCAACAAACAGTTCTAGTATCGAAGCCGTACTCGACCAGCCTGTAAGTCGTCATTCAATTTTAAATTTGTCATAATGTTGAGTCTAGTTGTGCAGTACAATGAACAGTTGGTAGTAAACGATAACCAAATGTATGTTGACCTAATATCGAATGTACCTAATTAATTAAATTGGTCTAACCAAGTTAACACTCGATGTCCAGCTAGGTTGATTTATTGTGTTTGTCAATTTAGCAGTTTCAGTGGTTAAATTTAATGGATTAAAATTTAAATTGTAATCTACTATCAAACTTTCCTGTCACCTGATAGGAGTATCAAGTATTGTCGAGAATGGAAATGCTGAATGGCGAATTTAAGTTTTCGAGGGACACTGATAACTTTTAACTAAAATCAAAGACTAATCATTGCGTTGTACGTAGAACAAGGGAACAAATTGAAATTAGTGATGTCAGTCATGAAATATTAGTTATTAGATGCTCATAGCTCACTGTTTAGTACTAGTAATGAGGTTAATGTTTAGTATTTAAGCAGAATTTGTATTCCAGACCGAGGTTAAACTATTAACATGTTTCGCTTTTACATCAACGTTTCAACGACACCTGGACTGATTGCAATTTTTTAAACAACTTGCGATGGTTTGATATTTGATTTGGTACTCTACGGTCCTTAAGTAGGTGCTGATGACTGGCTGATTGACCGGTATTTGAAGTGATAAATATTCAAATTAATCTCATTGCAATTAATAAATCGGAAGACTTGAACGTTTAATGTACGTAGCTAATGCAATGTATGTGAACTCTGAAGTACGTGCTGGAAAGATGAAACATGTAATTTATCATGTACTAACTAGGTAATAGTATCATTATGTTACCTACTAGATGTTACTATTTTAGTGCCAAGAAAGTTAAAAAGTATATCGCAACAAATATTTTTTTCAAACTCATATTATTAACTTATAAATAGCATATTGTGTTGTATTCGCGTTAGTCTATTGACTACTTGTCCTGTACTAAGCTGATCAGATACAGGAGCTTAAAGATTCTAAATGGTACTAGCTAAATAAATTGTAACAAATAATTATGACAATGTCGATTTAAGTCTGATGTGATGTCTAGATTTATTGCATGGTTGATAGTTTTTTTTTAATAGTCGTGTACTGTTTCTGTATTTAATTGCAGTCAAAGAGTTAAGCCTTGTTTATAATTTTGATTAAATTAATTTTAATTTCCATTTCTTCAGGATGTAAAACTCGAGACTGTTTTAGATCAGGATGAAGTTCTTCAGGAGTGTCGTTCGACAAATAAAAGACTCCTTGAATTGTATGTTGTCTTTACTTATTGGGTTTATTACAACTTCAGAAGGTTTTTTAGAATTGACTAAAAGTGTTTTATCCTATAATTCTAGCTTACTAAGACCTGAACATATGAACTCAATGTTGGATCTCATCACGAAAGAGCCTTCTTATGAAATCTCTATGGCGGTAGGTTTTGTTTCTTACTCATGAATATACTGAAGTATTGTAATCTAGTGAGAATGAAGAGGCACAGAATATATTGATATGAATTAATAAGGCCTACAACCAAATGTATATTGCGTTTAGAATCAGTACAAATACCCAAATATCGCCTGTGAAATTTTGACGTCCGACATCACTTTCGCAGAGAAAATAGCTGGAGATAAATCGTTCATGGAGAAATTATTTCATTTCTTCAGGGACTCTAGTCCTCCTTTGAATCCACTATTAGCAAGCTATGTTTGTCGAGTATTGAGTGAGATTGTTGCTCGTAAGCTGGATCAAGTAAGATTATGTTTAATTAAAGGCCTTCAGGTTTTTATATTTGTATTGTTTCAAATCGTCTTAAGTTGATAGTACATGAAAGTTATTTATTTGATTTTGTTTTATCGCAGAACTGGTATTCCTATCAGTTAAATGTCATCCAGATATTGGGGTATTTGCAATCTGAAGAGCGTGTTATCGAGTGGCTACTAAACCATATTGGAACTTCCGCCGTCTGTGATTTTCTTTACAAGCTGATTATAAATTTAGAAGGACCGGACATGAGTGGCAGTCTTACTCAGGTATAACAGTAGTAGCCAGTCTGACTCTTAAGGAGGAACTAGCGAATGTAAATTCCCACTACACCTTACGGCGTTGGGTTTTAAGAGAGTTGACCAAAAATTGTGTTCGATAGCTGAAATAAAAACTCATCCCAAGTAATCAATTCCAGTTTTACCAAAAGTTCGCTTTACGTTCTTTGTGGACGTACATTTCTGCGATATGGTGCCATACAAAAATAATTATTCGCGAGTTAATCACCGTGCCACCCTTATCAGAGAAAATCAAATGTCGTTTGCGCTACTTCATCCTTAAGTGTTGTATAATTATGAACAGTATAATTCAAATGTGTTATTTGTAAATAATTGTACGTTTCATCTATTTTAAAACAAACTTGTTTTATTAAAATGGTAATTATTAATAATTTAAACTTTCAAACTTTCAGTGGATGGTAGAGAAAGAGAATTTTATATTCCACTTGATGTCTAAGATGAAAGGAAACGATAAAGATGTTCATTCAAATATCAGCCGACTGGTGGGGGATTTACTGTTTGCCTTTCGAGATGACATGTCTTCCGCAAATGAAGCTGATCCCTTCTTGGTTGCCTTAAAATGGTAACAATTTGTTAGCTGACCAAGCATTTTCACTAAGGCTCATTTAATTAGTCATTTAGCCAGAAGTATCAGCTGTATAATATTTTTACAGTCGTTCCACTATGGGGATTCTGAATCTTACGATATTTGAAAAAAATACGATCTGTGAGAGCAAAATTACGCATGGATTAGATTTAGTTTTGGCCTTGCTCGGAATCACGAAGAAACCGCCCAAACAACCAACGTAAAATTTTATTACAATCCCTTTCTTAACAGCACTATTTGCAATGAATTGTTTCTTTCAATTTGTTTTATTTAATATTTGTTGTTTAAAAGAGTTATTTTGTTTGTAGGAGGAGTGACTCGCTGGATGAAACCAATGATAATATAATTCTACATAAAGATATGATTTGGCAGTTGACAGAAAGATTTGACCAGTTGTCAGCTTTGTTAAGCGACCCACCGGACACATGCAGCATTAAATTGACTTACGGAGTCGTCGAAAAACCTCTGGGTTCAATACGACTTGCCATCGCCAAATACGTTGCTCATTTATTTACTCTCCATAGTGAGGTCATCAATTCGGCTGTTGTAGATCATGGCATCTTGGAAAAGCTGATGGTAATTTTTTAGTTTTGTACTATTTTTTATTTAAACGCTCAGTTGATCTTATTTGTGATATTATGATAATATTGATACTACAGCATATTTGAACATATTTGCTGGTGTTGAGATTTTAAACTATTTGAATGGATTAGGAACTCTTTTGGGAACATCCATGGAACAATTTCTTGCATCGTTACGTGTCCAAAATATTGATTCATATCGCCATTGATGATGTACCCTGTGAAGCAGCGATTAACTTTGTAAGCAGCGTAATCTTTTGGAATTCAAGTCGTATTGTACTCTTTCAATATTACATTATTCTGAATTAAAATTTTACAATGCAATGTTGTTTTCGCCTTGCAACGATGTGCAGCAGCTCCGTCATGTAATACCTAGTGTACTTATCATTACGTTTAAATTAAATAAATTGTGTACAAAAATTATATTTGTATGCTATATTAATATTTAATTTTATAATTATTATAAATGTGCAGGTTATTGGAACGGATGCGTTTTAGTATTCTGAATGTGGTTAAGGAGAAATTATTTTATATTTTAATTTTGAAGTAGGAGGGTTAGAACTGGTGGCGTTCCTCCTTGTTTCTATGGCTACGTGAAGTATAGTTATAGTCTGCAAGTGTGTTCTAATATTTCATGTCAGACAGCAATAATATTAGCTGCGCAGCTCGAGTGTAATATGTTGTGTTGTATATGTTTTCTTCCGTAGTTGGTTTTGAAACACGGCCTTTTGGAGAGAATTGTCACAGTATTTCAGGACTCAAAAATAAAGTAATACAGCCGACTTTTACAGTACACTTTTGATGGAATAGAATGGCACAAGCTGTTTGTTTTTAATTGAAGGTGCGGTTATCGTGGGCATCTAGCAAAGGTTTCAGCAGCCTGGGGTGATGCTTCCACTCGGTCTGGTATTGTGAAGGACACAATTAAGCAGTTAGAACCACCGTATGAAGAAAAATGGGATACATTTTATTATGATACTCTTGAAGAGTATCAACAACGGGAGAAAGTTTTACTGGTATGTAAGATACTTCAAAATTTTTAAGTCTTCGAATAACATAATGCTAGAAGATACTACAATCATTTTGACTTTATATATTATGAAGGCTGGTGCTCATCCCCCTGCACCTGGTACCCAACTAGCTACACCAGGAATGTCATACGATTCCGATCCTGGACTAACTTGGGGGGTAAGTGTGATGAAAATTGAAAGCCAAAAAAAAAGGTTTTATTAGAGTAAGTCTGTGGTATCTGTACCTAAGTTTGACACTTTATGTACATTGTCGAAGCAAGAAATATTTGAAATACTGAAGTCTGTTGACAAAAGTAGTTTCAAGTCTAGCTATTTTACGAAGGATAATTGAGTAGTTAAGATACAAATAATCCTATTTGTCCATTTAAATTAAACTAATATCTTATTGAAATTCTTGGATGTACACTTCATTCCGAGGGGAGTACAAAAACTTTGTTTTCTCACATTCCTTCATTCGAAAAGCATGTAATAGGTACTCTCAATATTTTGGCGCGTAATTGGAAGGGAATACTTTGTTAGAAGGAATTGACTCTATGTCTGAAGAACAGTGTGTAGAAACAAAGTTTATTAAAACTATTAAAGCAATTTTAGTTTGTTTTCGGAGGACAATACACCGATCATTAGTATATTTCATAACCAAGATAAGTACACAGAAGTAGATATTGTGTGCACTTAGGTTAGGTAATCAGAAGTATTCATTACATGTATCACTGATATTATGTACTAGATTGAGCTCTAACAAAATGACTGAATTGACTGATGGCAGTCAAAAACGCTGCAACGTTACCAGTAGGTACTGACTTCAGTAAATGTCTTTGTTAGTCAACATAAATGTATTTCAACAAGTATTTGGTACTTAAGTACAGATCTGAGGTGCCAAAAGGTAAGTGAAGTTCCGAAGGATTATTTTTCCGGATGGAACGGAAGATAAGTGCATCTCCACTCCGTAGAACATATTTTCAGCAACTTTAACTGCTGCAGGTTTCAACGTAATGATAAGGGTTCAGGCAAGTATTACGTCTAATACAAATGCGGCCAATTTTGGACCTCCTCGCTTTTTGTGTACGTCATCAAAGTTATCAAAGCCATAAATGGCAACAAGAAGACAGTACCAAGTTATGTGAAGCTTTTATTCACTTTTGAATAGTAATTACTATTCAAAAGTGAATTATATCTATCACCTTTGGAATTTTGACATTCTACGTCTTTTCCCTTATAATTATGATATTTTCACTTTTTTTAACTTGATATCTTGTATTTGTCTTTAATAATGCAACACCGTGACAGCATAAATCTTTTCCATAATGAACATTTATTCCACTTATACTAATGCAAAGCAATTATATGACCCTCGAAAAAATAAATATTTTGTTAAAATCTATTCGTTGTAAGATTTGCAAGTTCGTCGTTTTAATCCTGCTAAGTCATAAGTACCGGATAGTACAGGTCAAAGGGAAGTTTTTGCTTTTAGCAATAACGGTTCAATGTTTCGAGGCTCAATCACGCCGTCATATCACATAAAAATTCATATCGATATTCAATATCGGTGTTGGAGCAAATTTTACCGGTGCTATGGCCCCTGTGAAGAAAAGTCCACAACGTTTCGTAGTTGTGGGTATTATTATATTTTACTATTTGAAGAAGGTTAAGAAAAGACGATATATACCTAGGCTTGACCTCCCCCCTCCGTGGTCAAGCATTATATTCTCTGAACTCCCCTTCCTCCCCCAAAAATGTAGGCCTAATACTTGCATGACCCCGAAGTTCAATGAGAGACGCCTTTGAGTGACGTCGATTGGAGTGAAAGAGATATTCGTACGAGTCGCTTGACCCTTATGTGCCACTGAAGCGTACAGTAATGGAAAGGTATTTCCTTCATAGTAGACAAACATAGGCGTAGTGCATATTTAGAAATAAAAAGGAGTCTATCTTTATGTCTCTAGCCCTGTTTCTATTTCATGTATGAATCATGTGTGAGAGGGATCGAGAAATGAATTATTTAGTTTTTCTAGTGCGACAGTTATACTTTTATTCTGGATTCCATTAGTCTTAGCTTCTGTCATTGTGTACGAAATTGAGCAATTTTAGACTTTACGAGACGACGACAAACTGAAGAAATCAGTGGGGAATGGAACGAGTATTCCTATTCTTATCACATTTGTGCAAAGAACAATTAAGCTGTTTGCAGATGACCTGGCGATATATGTTAAGGGTAACAATATTGCAGGTCTGATTAATAAACTTGAGTGTACACTAAATAACATGCACGGTTGGTGCGAGTCCAGGGGTTTGATCATAGTAAGACGAAAATGATATTCAGCAAGGCCCAGATTCAGCAAGGCAAGCACTGTGTCACCACCATTCCTTCTCTACCTTGTAATGAGAAAGAGATTAAACTAAATTTAAGTATCTGGGTGTAACCTTAGACAGTAAACTTTCATTCATGGAGCACTATAATCAAGTGAGCAATAGAATATCCGGAATGATAGGATGTTTAAGCCGCGTTCGAAGGTACCTTCCTGAGAAAATGTTCATAATGCTTATCAATACACACATTCTCTCAGTCATCGATTATGGACTCCCTATATGGGGATTTGAAAAATTCTCTAAACTTGGACAACTGCAAAATAAAATTAATCAGTTGCTATGCCTGTATTTTCATCCCAAATTAGCGAGGTATTATGATTCGAACTTTTGAAGTTTGCAAGATCTTGATGGGCGGTCTAATGCATCCTCGAAATACGCGAAGGCACCTAAACAAGTAAATTATTTCAATGTATTTGAAAGGTTGAAGGTGCAATCTTCTTACTGTTTGGGAGCGGTTGCATTATATAAGCCTTACGATAATGTTTAAATATTTTAAATTTGGGACTAAGATCTCATCGATGATGGATCTTTATAAGTAGAATAACAGAATAAGCCGAGGTGTGGCTAAGCAGAAAGTGACGGTACAGAGGACGGGAGTTATTTAGAAGCTCGGTTCAGTACAGCTCCATAAAACTTTGGAACGAACCTGAAAGATACTGATTTGAGTGTTGATAGTTTCAAGAGTATACTCAGCCTATGTTTTAGTTGCGATATATTCTATTCAAATTCTATTTAAAATGAAATTTATTTATTATTATAGCAATTATTGATTTTACAACTAACTCTAGTTAATTAATTTGACACTGCTATTTATCAGCAGGTCTAATGTTAAGATTAATATAATAATTATTAAATTAAATCTATAAATTAAGTCTATTACTCTTTAGTATAAGTATAGCTATTTATGTGATACGCAGGGGAAGATAAGTATGATTTTGCCGCGGAATATAACTTGAATAAAGAATCAATCAATCGTAAATAGTAAAATAGAATAAGAATCCTATGATGCATAAAACCAAACCTATGGAGTGCTTCCATGAATTTCTAGCCATTGCTAGATAGTATCTGAGAATTTTAATTGCTTACCTAGCTACTATTGACTGCGTCGTTTTTGTCAGCTCAGCTGTTACTTAATAACTTTTGTTCGCAGGCACTGTCCTCAGCTGCCGCTTCAGCTTCCGGACTAAATACCGATTTTGATAGTAGTTCTGATACGTTCAGGTAATACACATCGAATTGCGTTGTAAATGCAGAATTTATTATGTTCCGATTTGTGTATTTATTAGCGATGTATTTTATAAAATTTAGTGCTGTTGACCGATTTGATGACGGAAAATCAAAGGCCCTGTTTGAACTATTTTGCACAGAGAAGTCGAACACAGTACATTTAGACGATGATTTCCCTTTACCGGATGGGGAAGACGAAGATGAGGATGGTCATTTTCAGGAATGCAACACTATGCACAATGAATCATTTAACAGTCGGATGGAAGGTGAAGTTTCACAACATGTCGTTTACACCTTTTAGTTGCAGTCATATATTATTAGTAGTTATGTATTTTTGTAAATTTATATTATGGTTTATAGAATGGGGGACGTCAATGGCCAATTTGAATGAGTCAATTATGAATGAGATTGACAGCTGGACTGCAGATGACTTTACTAAAAAAGTCACTATTACCAGCCCACGTGATGCTTGGCTAGCAGAACTGCATGGACGAGATCCGGAAGAACATTCTCCACTTTCACCACCAATACATGGGTGTGACCCTTGGTCTGGGTTTGGTGTAGTTCAGGCGAGTGGGAATGATCCATGGGCAGATACACAATCTCAACCGAATTCTGCAAATTCTAATTCTAACGAAAAATGGGCAGATTTTGATTCTCCTATCAAGTTCACATTAAATAATGAAACTAAGAGTTCCCCTCCAGTTGAAGATTTGAAAGACGAAGAAAATCTTTGACTTTTGCCCTTGGTGTTTTATTGGTGATTGTACATAGAAACCGATGATCTACAGTGACATCCTAAAACATAAACAAACGCATAGAGTCATACTATAACGCTACTTCGTTCAGCTTCTGCTGGAGTGATAAGATAAGAAGGACTACAAATATAAACTTGGGCAAAGCTTTGTCCTCGCACGTGGGACACGACGGGCTTGACTGTGTAGTCATCGTTCAGGTATGTTTTTCAACAAAGCTGGTACTAGATTGACCGGGATCGGGAATCGCCTTTTTACTCGCTAACAGTCCCCAAGACTCTTTGTGTACCTCAAAGTCGTTAGTTTTTTATTTCATTTCATGGGCCAGAGAATTAGCTATTTAAATGTTCTGCGTTTTTGAGAAAGCGGAATCTGGCAAGCCAAGCAAACAAGTTGATGTGTACTTTGGATGATCAACTTATATTGTAGTCTTCTTATATTAACTGTTATAACTGGTGTCTGTCTGTCGTCAAATGAGGCCTTCTGAAGAGCTCAAATTGTTGTGCAGTCTTGTGTCAAATTTAATGATTGTAAAACTACCCACGTAAATTACCTTTCAGTAGTCTCAGAAATTTTAGAGGCGAAGCTGATGTTCGTATCGTAACTGTGACAGCTCAGATTTCAACTTGAAGGGCTTTTCATAAGCTTACTATGAAATATTATTGTATTTACAGGAGTTGTTTCGAATTGAAATATTTATTACTTACCCAATAAAATTGTTATTATTCTCATTATTATTATTGTTATATATTATGATTATTATTAATATTATTAATATTGTATACTGTTATTACCTATTATTATCATTAATAGTAGTATGGAGATCAGGGATTCTTATAGATAAGCCATATACCGAGTGTGCAAGTTTACAGTACCTTTGTTATACACACATATATACCTATGTATTTACTCACAAAACGACAACATTCATTTATTTGTCTTTTGTGGTATCAATTTACGTTATTATATAATATTGTATAAAATCTTGAGCTGACATGTTTATGGTAGCTCAGGACCTTATTGTCATGTGAGCGTAGATAGTACAGTACTTTATTGATGGAATCGTGGAATCCGTACGGAACTGCACCAAAGATTTATCGACTTGATGAGTGATCTAATTGACTGAGAGTGCATTCTTAACTTGAATTGGAGTACAGTATGTCAATAGACCTAAAACTGCTCTTCTTGAGTAGAGATGTTGTAGCTGTCTAAGAGTCTATAATTAATTACTGAGCTGTCATTATTAAATCTGTTTTTGTGCGTTTCGTTGTCTGTTGACAATATTTACTTACCTCGACAACCCAAAACTAAAAAAAAAACTATATGTATATATATATAGTTGCATATATATATACATATATATATATCTGCTCTCCAGACTCAGAAAAATAGTAACCTCTTCACAGACTTGCAAAAAGATTATTTCGGAGTAAGTTCTGCCCATAGATATAAGCAATTGCCATTGAATGAAGAGGCGGCTGTCTTTCTTACCGCGCTGGTTGGTAACATAGTTCCAGTTCCATTATCTCATATATACATGAACATTAAATTGCATACGTCCGAGTCGATTGTGGTAACGATGTCTAGTAACAAATATGATCCTGTGCTTGAAATATGTTGCAAACTATCAAGTTGATAATACAATCGTAATCAATGAAAAAAATGTCAAAATTTTAGGTGTCATCCTTTATTGTATTTTCATTGAATAATCTAAAAGTTTTATGTAGATATATGTTCGATGTTCAAGCATATTCAACATTACACACCCAGCAGATTCCAGGCTAGTCAAAATTCTTATAACTTGTTTAGAATTTTAGTTCCTAGTCGGTTGTATGAACTGTAACCAATTCCTTATTGGAATTAAATTCGGAAATGTTGATAAATATATTGATGACCTATTGTATTGATTAGGGTTGTTAGCAATTTCGTCTTGTCACACTCTAAAAACGGCTAGTTCCATTGTGTATAAAGATATATTTACTTTCATTGTTCATCTCAACTGGAGGCATTGATTCTGGCTTACGTAGCGAAGGGTGTTAGGAATTAAGAATATATGATTGTATACATTGAAATCAGTGTGTGTTTTGATAATTCCATAATTGTGTATTGTATTTTGCATTGTGGACATGCTACTGAAGGTTAAATAGGAAGTCCTTAGTCGTCAACAGATTTCATGCAGCTGTGTCATTCAAATACTGCTGAAAAGTAGTTGGGGAACGGAGATACTGAGATCGGTGTAAATAAAAAGGATAAGAAATTGAGAAGATTGCATTTTCATTCATTCAATAATGCTATGGCCATGTTGTGCGTACATATCATCAGTTTCACCCGACTTTGCTGAATATAATCAACTAGGAAGTTAGAAGGCAGTGGAATTGAGATTGACAGCAAAACAAACAAGTATCCCATACAAAAATATGGTATACCATTTTGTATCATACTAACCGATGAAGCTTTGTCCTTTACATGTACAGAAAAATAATAGCAAGCATTTTTACTTTTGTACGTTGAAAGCTACATATTGAAAGAATTCCGAATGCGTGATAAAACGAATAGTATTCCATATCTAAGCCAAGTTGCTGGCTATATTTTCATAAAAATGTATCCCTCGGACAAAACTTCATACATAGTTCGAACTTCAGAAGAGTATATCTCAAAATATTTCGACAGGTGTGATATATATATATACTTAATCGTAAGGAGAATTTAGTTAAAGCAATCAGTATATTAATTAGGTATTAACGGCAGTGACCGCTTTAGTGTTTGAGAAGCCCCGTGCAAGCAAAGCATTGAAGCCCCAACTTGCAGAACTTTAAGATTATTTTGGAAGGTTGTTTATTTCATTTCTTCAGATAATATTTGCAGAAATATCAATTCTTTCCTGATATCAATGCGATTAAAGACGTCAACTAAAATCAATATGTGAGCCAAACCAAGAAATCTTTTAGCCAGATTTTTTATCTTAAATAAGTTCTAATTGATTTAAATAGTTAAATTAATTAACTCCGAAACCATCCTAGTAATACTACAGTAATTAGAATGATTAACACAACGTCAAATCAATCAAAAGGGTTCAGAAAGAACCTCCGTAATAATTTATTCGGTATGAATTTAATCTCGTTTTTGTATATTGTTTGCTATAATACTGGAAATCAACTTGACCTGGAGGGTTGATTTTTCATATCTGAACCTGAATTATGTTAATCCCATTCCTAAATCATTGAAATGTTTAATCGTTACTAGCTGTCCAAAACGTTGCTTCGAGAACACAGAATACAAATTGCAAAATGGTTTTGAAAATCCTTAAAATACAAAATGCGGTATTGAAATGCTTAAAGTATTACGATGACCCGTGCAGTGCAAGTCTGTAATTGAGACCTCCAAGCTTTATAATTTTAATACTATTTAAATTCTGAAATATTTATTGAATTCTTTCAGAGTACGTATTATATTGTTACAAAAAATTTACTTTGCGTGCTTTAATACTGGAAAATTTGGCAATTAGTTCACTAACATCAACACGATTCAGCTTAATTAATTTGAGCTTAGAGAAAATAGCACTCTTCTCTGCTGATACCACGGTGACTCGAATGGTTAAAAGTATCCTCAAAGCTATAAATAGGTTAGGGAAAGAATCTTGGTACTGACTTTTTACGAAGAACTCAACTAATTCTTGGGGTTGCATTTTCTTGGTTGTGAATCTACAAATGGATTTGATCTATTCAAATAAATGTTGAGCTTGAACGTCTGAAATATAATTATATGTTAGTCTAAGTTCCAAGTCATTGCAATGTCTCAACAGGTCTTCCGTATCAGACACTGACTCGTGAATTTCGAACAAAAAACCAAATAAATCTATGTGATTCTTCAATTGTTCAAATCGTCGATCAAGAGAATACATAAATTGGTCCACCATAACGTTGAAAAATTCTGTAATAGACTTTTTCTCAGCATTCAAAATTGGTTCATCCTTTGTTTCGTAAGAAAATTGAGATTTTTTCTGTGCGGACGAGTTATAAAATCTTCAAATTGGTTATTTACGTCTAGTTCGTCAGCTACACCTTTTGCAAAAAGTACGCTATCCGAAATTCCTTTCTGGTGAAGATGCTTAAAATAATTTAGAAGCTGATCCTTCTCAGAATTAGCTAACGAAATGTCGGAGACTGAATTTTCTTACTCATTAAATTCACTTGAAACAAGATGTCATACCAAACCCCTAAAAAGTTATCATGAATGAAAACTTCGACATTTGTTTTCATATATTGCTTGATTGAAAAAGTGTAGAGTTGTCAAATTCACAAATGTGAGTGCCACTCAAGAATCCCAAAAAGTTGCCATTCGACTTAGTAAACAATTTGTCTGTCTGACCTTGGAATGGAAGATTATGTGCAGCAAGAAATTTCGTGGCGAAAATGATTCGTTTTAAAATGCTCAACCAATACTTCACCTGCAGGTTAATTTGCTTCTGATGCAGTTTATCAATACTTTGAATATATGTCCACTCCTTGGCTTAGTGGTTTAGAGTCGCCAATCTCTATCTACTGCCTTGGTTCGAATCTGTAATTGCTAATGTAAATAGCTGCATATATGGACTAAATTATGGTAATGAGAAGGTTTTTC
>JAAXYV010000156.1:0-14925 GCA_036851875.1 Novacerus sp. FZ-2019
AAGAGAGAAGGCATTGGATTTGGATTAAGTTCGGTTGAATTGTGAGGGATTGAATTGAGTCATCGTCTCATTCGTCTCTCCATCACTATTCCCATTTACTAGGCACCTACTTTGCATCCTATTAGATAACATTAGCAAACAAAAACACCACCACCAAACACATACATGCATAATTTTCTATGTAGTACACACAATAAACTATATCAGTGTATCACCAACTATCATAATCGGTCTTTGGCTTGACTCGATGTTCATTCACGCTTTAGCTTCCTTTTCGTCTTTATCACAGAATATCATAAAAACCTATATAGTCACCCACCCACACTTATTTTACTTCCCATTCTGCATTTCCATGTCATATAGTCATCATAACATAACGTGACAGAAGTTACATAGAATAACACAAACACTCGGTATGTTCTGTTCCATCCTATTATATTGTACACTGTTCATAATAATATAGTGAGCATAGCATAACATAATAACATAACATACAAAAACCATGGACCTATTGATCTGACCTGGTCTGCTCCAGGGATTTGTTTTGATAGGAAGAATATATTATACGAACTGCATACTCATACTAGGTAGCAGAAAAGGAACTTCAGTCGTCGTCAGCGTTATTTACGTTTTATAGCTTTCGTTTCTTGCAATGCAAAAGGTCATAAAAAATAGGTTCACAGTAAAACATCAAGTCAAGTCGAGTCTAAGAAGACGTTGAAAAAATTATTTAAAACAAACAAACAAAACAGAGCATCACTCACTTCACTATAGTACCATAGTGCACACATTCAGTTCAGAATTCAGATGACTATGTCATATTATGCCTAGTCGCCTTCGCCCTATAACCAGCCGATCGTCTCGCTTAAATTGCTTATCCTTGTCTTGTCCTTATCTTTCCTCTGAGTTCTCTTTTCTATTCCTATTCAGTTTCATTCCACTTCCATCAAACCAATTCTATCCGGAGAAAACATAAGCAGTGTTGTATAGTAGTAGGGAGAGGGAATAAGTAATGGTTGATAATAACGATGACAGCAACAGTATTTAGTATTTAGTCAAAGCCAGCAGAATTTTTAAGTAAACTATTAAAAGAGCTTCGAGCTTACTTGAGTTTTAGCTCTCAAGCGACTACTGCTTAAAAGAGCTGACAAGTGAGAACAGAACAGTTCAACTGACTTGCTCACTACACCATGGCAAGGAATGGCATAGCATGGCATGAATGTAATGAGCACACAAACATACATGGTGTATATTTATTGCTGAAAGAGTAAAGATTACAAGGGCACGTGCTTAAGAATACACACTTTGCATTCATTATTACTATACACCTGAGCTGAGCAGAACAGACACATGAGACTATCTCTGTTTCTGTTAACAAGGCTTCTAAACTGAAATTCAACTCTCTATTGTTCTAGCTTTAAATATCTGCTCTAAAGAATTGTATTTTATCTGATGTGTTGTATTGTAATTAAGTACTTACTTCATCTCATGTAAATCCATCCAATTCAATCCAAATCCAACCGAGTTCGCTGGTATAGTAATAATAATATAGTAGTAATATAACTACTGACTGGCTCACACTATTCACTTCACTATTCACTACACTACGGCTTTTTAATCTAAAGCCCTAACAAGGCATTGGCTGAGAGCAAAAATAAATAATTCCATCCGTCATCAGCTGAGACGCAGTTGTAGTAGAATTTGATTTCTGTTAGTGGGCTTTGGATTTAACAACACACAACACACATAATAATATACCTATGCAACATTTACACAGCACCAATAACACAATCACATGGTTTACAAAAGTATTTATTTGTGAATAAATAAAAATATCACTACCGAGTCAACACTGGTAAAGTTGATATTATATTTTGATTTTCGGAGAGTTAGCAAATTCAAAATTAGTAACTCCAGTATAGAATTCATATTTCACAATTGGTAAAAATCAAATTTACCATCCTATTCAATTAACTCATAACTTAACAGATTAAAATAAGTTATGTTTGCTCTTCGTACACTTCTGGTGGCTATGACTAATTTTATATTGTAGTGTTTTATACACAAAAGGATGAAAGTCAGAAGATTACTACATATGAAAGAGAGAGAACGGAGAATGAAAACCCGTAGGTTGTATATTCTTTGAAGTTTATTATTGAATATCGCCGTGCCTATATTATAGTTGTCTGGTACATACGCTTTTTATGAGACCTTGGATGAAATGCAACTGCAAGATTCTTTGCCATACATCTTGCCTTGTGCTTGTGTAAGGTACCTTGATTGAATTCAATTGAGCATACCTATACTACTATACTTCACTTGACTGTACTTGCTGTATTGTATTGTATGTATGGCAGAAAGATATTCCAGGCTAGCTGAAAGAATTCAGTCATTTTAAATTCGTATTCACTCTCAGCCTCTCTGTTATGTTGTTCTATGCATATGGGTAGTTGTAGTTGTAATCATGTAGGTATATTATAATATTCTAGCCCAGGAAGGCTACCACATATACATTACCATTCTCTTCCATATCCAACTACCACCTTGCTAGTAAAAAGTTGTCAGGTATTCACAATCACAACAGAATCACATCATCACAACTACAACCTTCTTGCATTCACTCAAAGTACAAAGTAGGTATCCAATTCCACTGTTGGTTATAGCTCTGGCAAGGAACAAAATATTAAACATACATTCCACATTTGTAATGTAATAGGTTTTCCTGTAAAGATGTTATTCCTGCATCATTCGCATAAGACTCGAGAGTGACTCGAATCCGTGATATGAGCTGAGTGTAATGTATGTCTGGGTTTCTATTTTGGACTCGATTGCAGTATTGCAAAATCTGCATTTCCCAATACATACCTCGCCTGTGTGAATCTAAATAAGGAATTTGTAATATTGAATATGTTTGACAGGGTGACTGGAGACTGGTTAAGCAACGTTTTCATTCAATGTTAATATTATAGGAGATGTGTTATGAGCGAGCATTAGAGTTTGTATTAATTTGTTGATTGCATAATGTGTAGAACATTCTATGAGGCATCAATCGAGATTAATTTTACAGTATGGCATACCAGTATGTATATGTTGGCTTTTATATACAATGTACAAATGAAATGTCATAGTTCAAAATTCCCATTGAAGTTTAGTATTATTGGTTTGCAAATGTTGTGTGTAATTGCGACAAGTCTCCGTTGTAATTTGAAAACAGAAATGTGTTTGATGTTACGTCACATAAATGTTCACTGTGGTTTGCAAGCAGTTTTTTGGCAAATTGAATCTTTTATTTGTATCTTTCCTTCATAACAATTGTCATACGTTTTGGAATAGTAATTGGCACATGAACTACAGGTTATTCTGGTTAGATATTTTCGGGTGGATCATACATCGATATTTTGAACTGAGTACAAAATCTTCAAAACATCAAACATTACATTATATGATTGTCGAAGCTGAGTTTTTTTATAGTAAACTCATTTCGATGCCTCGTATTGTTAGTAGTTTCTATTAGTACTTTACGATACGTTGAGAAGTCTATGAGTTTGTCACTGAATATATAAGTTGTTGTTGTTTGAAAGAATTAAAAAATTTCAATCGATAATTGGCTTTCACGTGAAAAAAGTTGTCATTAATGAACACGATAGACTTGGTCTGTACAAGTCATCATTCTGAAACCTTGTTGCAATTGCAAGTTGCAATTGCAACTGCAATTGCAAGTTGCAAATTGCAAGTTGCAATTTGCAATGTCAAAATGTGTTAAAATTAAACTATAGGCATGATTTGCGTCTACCTTTAGTTGAGGCCGTACTTCTTGTGAGTGGCCTGCCGCAACTTCTGTTGTGGTATGATTCAAGTATGTCTGCAGGGCATTAGGGCGGTAATCAAATTGTTTTTCAAAATGGATAATATATAAGCCTTCTTCGGTGTGGCAGCTTTCTTGAGTCCTTCAACTGCTTGTAGTGCACCCATAAGTACCTGGTGTATTGATTGATGTGTATTGATTTTAGTGCTGTAATTGTTAAAACAGTATTCTTAAATACCTGACTCACAAACAAGTGTAGAAAACGAAGTTTTATAGTAGAGCGGAAACGGAGGTTTGTAAAATAGTAAATAGAATGAAAAAGTAGAAAGTTTTTTTAAGTATAAGTATAACGATCTGTAAAAAATATTAATAGAATTTGTGATTTAAAGTCTACAAATCTATAGAATATGTATTTTATTATCCATACTGTCTGTCAGCCGTTAGTTGTTATTGAATAATACAATTTAATTTGATTCAGTTCAGTGGGGAAGTGAATAATACTGACAACTGACCGGAGTGGGGTAGTATAGTTAAAGAAATTTAGCATCTTTTCGGCGGCTCTTCGCAGAGGCGGATCTCAAAGTATTTTTGGTAGAGAAGAATTCTATATTTCCCCGAGACCTATATCAACAATAATCAGCATGAAGGTTCCTTATGAAGTGAAAGATTATTATACGGACATTATGGCTCATTGTTACGAGCCGGGTGGATTTCGCCTAGCCATTGGAACTTCTACGGGCAAAGTTGTCGCATTGATGTAAGTTATTGTATTAATTATAGAATAGAATTATTGCGCAAGTATGTTTTGGTTAAAAATTAATGGAATAATTGGAAATTTGATTCATAAAATTTAAATTTTTATTTAAAATTTCAAAGTGAGTTTTCAGTTCATTATACTGAAGAGATTCAATGAGATCGAAACCCTTTATACAGTTCTGCTCCATGGTACATATCAGTTAAACCCATGTACAGTTTAATTGATAAATTACATTCACATTTCTTCAGTTGAAATTTTAAATTCAGTTAATTTTTAATTTCTTAAATTCAATAAATACAATTTGAATTGTTAATGTATGTAAGTACGTATTTTAATATTTTTAGCCGTACAACTGAGACCGATGAGGTTCATCTAGAGATGGAGACATCTTTACCGTTTAATAAAGCTGTTATGAGCCTCCATTGGGGTCAGCCAGGAATTTTTGTTGGATCTAAATCCCTTCTTTACCTCTACAAGACTAATGTGACCGAACGAACGATCGATACGGAGCCTGCTGTCAAATTTGACTGTAATTTTGATTGTCATGATGTTTGTGCAGTAAAATCACAGCCGGGGAAAGTTTTCGTAGCGTGTGAGGATTGTCGAATCCGAGCTTGGGATATTGAAACAGAAAAGATAGTTGCTGAGTACAAAGATCACGGTTCTATTGTGGAGGTCGCGAGGGCTAAGTAATGACGTTGGCATAATCATTTTAAATCAGTTTAATTTTTTGTTGGGCAAAAGTAGTTTCCTGAGATTAATGTTGGTAACACATAATTAATATGGCTTTGGTATCACTTGGTTTTAGCGATGACCATGTAGCAAGTGGAGGACAGGATGGTAAAGTTCACGTATACGATGGACACTTAAGAACAAGCAAGCCTATTATGTCGTTCACCCATGGAAAGAAGACGGTAAGTTCTTTTCTAACTCAAGACAATTTCTTACTGTTTACTGTTAGAGTTTATACATTCTCTGCTACATTATTCCCTATATTTTTGGAAGATCGGGGGACTTGCTATAAGTAATACTTCTACTTGGCTGGCTGCTGGATCGTTTGGCGGGCCCGTTGTCTATAGTTTGAAAAATGGAGTTCAGTTTACACAAATCCAGGTGGAGAATCCAAAAAGTAAGTTAAACTTTAAAATAGATTCTGGAACAAAAAGACTACCTAGTATTTTCATGAATCTCATTCATAATTCATACACTACATAACCTAATAAAACTTATAATGTTTCGAACAAAAGACATGATTTTCTGGACTTCTCTTTTCGTTCTTATGCCAATTAATGAGATAATATTCTTGATATTTAATCGAGTTGAATTGATTTTTCTGAAAATATTAATTGAATTATAAAGCACTACATTTGTATCAATACTTGTTTTTACCCTGTTTTTAATTTGATTCAGTCACAAAAAGTCGTGCCCTGCATCAAAACCCTGTTCATTTGGTTAATGTCATAATTATGTAATGCAGTTATTGGTAAATTTGTAGTTTTTTTATTTTGTTGAATGACCTTGCAAACTAAGTTTGGTATTCATTTCTTTTCAGAAATTTATGCATCAACGTTTGATGATACTGGCTGTCTTTGGTGGGGAGGCGGAAACGGAACAATATACAAGTCTGAAGACTTGAGTAAAGTCAACCTTGAGATGAAAACATTATACGGGCGAGGAAAAATAAATCATGTCTATTCTATCACAGCAACGCTTCAAAAACGACTCAGTGTAGCAGGATCGACAAATGGGATGTTAATATCAGACAACAGTGTTTTCTGGGATTCAATGGTTTACGTTTAGCTATGCAGTGAAAATACTGACTTATATATTTAGATTTGGACGTTGCAGTGATACAACTGTATAGAATTTTTCAATTTTTTATGCCTACATATTTAGTTTTCACAAATCAATGCATTTATGGCTGTACAAAATGGATTAAGATGTAAATTAAACCCTTTGTGAATCTCAAAATTTATCCCGAATCACTATATGTTTCTTATCTAATTATATTCATTAGTATTTACCTCTTCGTGTGTGTAACCTGATTATACTAATGGTGCAAAAAAGTAATTGGACATTTGTTTCCGGCATAATTTCGTGTCAAATATTTTATTTATTTTACTTAGTGTTGGCCTTAGCACTATTTAAAAAGTGTGTTCCTTTCTTCGTTTAAAAGCAAATATACTAAACTTCAAGGACCTGAGTACTATAGTTAGAACAATATTACATATAAAAAACTACGCCTATGGATAAGTTAAATTAAAACAAAACCTAGCTCTGGCAAAATATATCCAATCGTTGCATTGTATTTTAAGTAATTAAACGGTAGACTGTGACTTATTCCGTCTGCATGGTAATTACGGATATTTAGAAGATTCCGGTAGTTGCAAGGCTACTGTAACAGATGCTGCTTCCGTTCGGGACATGCAGTATAGACGACGGCCGTCCCTTGAGTATCGAATACTGTACAACATAAATAGAAACAATTAGTATGAATGGATAATACATACATGTAGTGACACTCCAGAGTATTTAAAAATTCAAAATCAGTCATTCATTCATTTCTCACCTGTTTATGGCTAGCGTAGCTAATGGCATAACTTTTATTTGGTTAATAAATTTAAGATCCCAAGTTGAGTAAAACCTGGTAGAATAGAGTAAATTATTTTTAAATCGAGGCTTACATGAAACAGTTTGTAAAAATATGCATTATAAGTTGTGGCGTACCTAATAATACCAAAATCACAACCAACAGCTAAAAGATTGACATTCCAGCCCGGATCAAGACCACTTATACACGCTGACTCAATCTTATCTTCGGGTTGCACTTCTCCAATATGAAAGCCATTGATAGTAGTCATAGTTAACTTATTCGTAGCTCGGTTTAATAGAATTACATCTCCAGTAGATCTTGAGGAGTAAACGTCATCAATGTCTTCTTTACTCTCGATCGTGTTACCAAAAGAAATCCTGAGAATCATAGAGCAAGAAAATTATTACAATCCATTCCTCCGAGTCTCTCTCTACCAAAAGTAAAAAATAAAATCTAAGATTTTTTTAATTTACCTGTTCATATCCCAAACGAGAGCATAATTCTCACCAGAGCATGAAATAGCAGTCGAAAAGTCTTGGTTTAGATCAATACTCTTAATCGGCTTGTAATGACCGACAACATCAACAGTCTCAATTACTTTGTCAAGTCCAGAGGACAATTTTAATACTGCAATGCGACCAGACTGATGACCAACCCAAATCGAGTCATCGGTTGAAACACAAACGGTTATCTATCAAAAGCAAATTAAATATGATACTTCGGTCCAAAAATAAATATCAGTTATTTAATAATGAATTTATAAATAATTACCTCGTCCCCAATACATAAGTATATAATGCTAGTTTTAATACGAATTCCACTGGCATCCCAGTTTCCAACAACATTGTCACCCATAATAAGAGTATGCTCAGGCCAAAAGACTACACGGGACTGTGTTTCAAACAAAGCAACTGAGTCTTCGTATTCTCTAGTGTTGATGACTTCAAGTTGTGGGCAAGAAGGCGAACCCAGAAAATTTCCCCAGCGAATTCCCCACACAGTATCTAATACCTCCTACATTCACCATTATTATTATTAATAAAAATTATATTACAATACAGAAGCATAACATAATAAGTAAAATTATTTATTTCCACTTACATAATCACATTTTTCTACCGGATTCAAAGATGATCTAGAATGAGGATAAGGGAATAATTTTTTTGGAGTTTGACCGTAAGTAGAAACCATAGCTTTTCGAGCTCTCCTCAAAAGTTCATCACCGGGACCATCCACCTCAAACCCCTCATAGGTCTGCAAAGCGTAACAAACATTAGAAATCAAATATCTTAGATAGAACATTTAAAATAACTATATCAGCTGTGTACTGAAATTACCGAAGGATGGAATACATTGATAGCCTGAACGGCAGCTTTCCCTGTTTGCTTGAAACCAAAGATTAAATCGATCCAATCGCTCAGGAATTTACGCACTTGGTTGCTTTCCAGTGCCTAACCAAGGATTAGAACTCATTAAATAAAATAGTTTACAGGAAAAGGTAAATGAAACGAGGTCATTAAGATATTAAATAGTGTACCTGTCGATTTACAAGGGTAAATAAACGCGGGTCGCCTTTTGCCCAAGGAGGCAAAACAACATTATCAACCCTCAATCCATTTTGCCTCACACCTAGATCAAAGTGTTGAAGATTTTGGAGGAACTCAGGCAAATAGAAGAATTCTGGAATAGCTTCTTTGAAATCAGTGTTCGACTCCCTAGATGCCAATCTCCACGTTGTTTCTACACTATGAAAACTTCGATCGGGAATATCAAAACTACCATCTGCCAAACATAAATTCAAATTTTAAAACTATTTAATCCAACAAGGATAGGATTTAATGTTAAATTACGAAAGCCTTAAAATACTTGACATCATGAAAAATATAAAAAAAAACTTTTTCTCATACCTTGGTATTTGAGGAAATGCTGAGTATAAGGAGGTAGACGAACAAGAAAATGCAGCACGATGCCGGAATTAGAGTAATGGGATCCATAATGGAATGGAGCTGAGTCACATTCTCGTTTCAAGTACTGCATAAAGAAGTCAAAATTGAGTATATAATAATATACGTACATGTAATTTCAATCAATTCAAATCAATGGAAAATAAAGTTTTTGACTAACATTGTACGTTGCAACAAAATGTTCTTCTTTGGAAGGGTCTTGAATAGCCATAGGCTTCTTCAAATCTCGATACGACTGTGGAGCATGAAGATCCAGTGTATGGCTATCGTATTTAGCCAAGACAAATGGAAACACAGGATATTGCATGAGGTCACAATAAGTTCTTCCAGCCGCTGTATTGAGGTACATCAAATACTCGAAGTTTGATATTTGACCTTTCAACCACTGCGAGGTCATTGACGGCAGGGATGAATCCATCAAAGACGAATTTAAAGAGTTGGTTGGATGCTTAATTGTTAGTAAGTGAACAAATTCTTCTCTATCCTTTTGTGTTCTGAATACAAATAAGAAGCTACGACTCTCAACAAATATTTCAGCAGCCCGGTCCTCTAAGGCGTAGCGTCTTCGAAGAATATGTACTATAGAACTTATTGGAACATCAACATTTTCGTTTTGACATTGATCGACTTCAGGAATAAAATAGAGAGTGTCAGCACTTAGAATTATTTCACCGCATAACTCTTCTCCAGGTAGGATTCTAGTGCAGAATCTCATGAACTGAATTTCACTCTGGATTACTGGAAAGGACATGACTTCATCACTTTCAGTGTAAAATAGATATTCTAAGGGCTGGTGATCACATTTGGCTGGAAAAATTTAAAAAGAAACGTGTTATATTACAAGCAAATCAGTAAGCCAAATATAACCTCAAGTAAGGTGATTTGATTTCGAGGCATTAATATGACTTACCAGATTTTCTATATTTAGACGTAACAAATCGATTGTGTACTTTCAGCTGCTGCAACTTCAATCGGATTCTGACTCTTCCAGGTCCTTCACTCTGATCCAAAGCCCAGAATCTGTAGAGTACACAAAAAGTAATAACATCTGTCAAATGATATAAACTTTCATATCACATATAAATATAATCTCTCATAAAAATGAAACTTACTTGGGATAAGCGTCCTTAAAATACCATGGCGCCTTAGGATGAACCATTTGTTCCACAACTTTCCACCACTTTCCTCTAGCAAAAACGTCATCCTCCCTAAAAGAAACCTTCCTAGCGACTTCAATTTCCTGCCTTGTCCTCATACGTGTAACATTATCAACAACTTCCATAGCAAATGCCATCACTGCGTCAAAGACTCCATCAAAATATGCAGCATTAGAAAAATTGTTCTTGGCAGCTGCTGTATTTTGCTTTAAAATAGCAGCTGAAACATTCAAGTTTTTGTTTAATTGGTTTCTCATTTTTTCGACTGATGTCAGGCATTGTCGAAGTTCATGATACGAGACACCACTGACTGGCGGCCTTTCAAGCAGGATCTTGAAGTTTTTAAAGTCCGCTGAGAAATTTGAGAAATTGTTTGTGGGACTCAATACTCCTGTTTTAACAAGAATATCTTCAAATTTTGCCCGAATGACTTTGTCCGATAACATGATCTCTGAGGATTCTCCGTTTTCTGCTGCCATTTGAAAGGTTAATGTTAGATTTCCGTTGTTACAAATTAAAGATTGAAAAGAGGCGCTGCGAAGTTCAGGTTCAGATTTGACACCGCTCCGTTGACCGGCGTCGCATAGAAATATACGAATAAAAGCCGTAAAGCACCTTTCAATTTGTTCATCACACTTGATTACTTTGGGGATCCATGCATACAAATTCGGACATGAAGTTATTAATACACGAAGCGTATGTTGCTTGAAGTCTACGTCACCTTTGTTCGGGGCAAATATTCTGCACAGGAAAACTCCTATGAGGTAGTGCAATCTTTTACGATTTTTCTTAACAAAGTATCGCCACGTTTCAGTCTCTTCGCTGTCATCCATTTCCATCACATGAAGAGTAAATGTGTTCAAAAGCCATTTATCAAAGTAAGATCCAAATCTAGAAACGCTGCCTCGCTCCATGAGCCAAAGTATTCGCGAACTGGTGTCTCCTTTCTTTAATTCCTTTCTGTTGTAAAGCCTCAAATATTCTGTGGCTTCTTGGTAAATTCGGCCAATCAGATAACTACCTTGTGGAGAACATTCTAATGCGGGGCAAAAGAGTACTTTCCAGGGGTCTTCTTTTGGATTAAGAACACAATAGCGAATTACAAGAGATACAAGGTTATTCAAAGGTCGAGGCAAATTTGCACTTGTTCTGTGCAGATTAATTACGGAAGGGAGAAAGCCCACAGAGAGTAACGCTGGAATCACTCCAACTTCATCCTGAAACAATAAAAAATTACTTTAACTATAATATGTTTTATATAATAATGAAGAACCATTTTTACAAGCATAGGTCACATTAGTTAGTTATTCCAATATTGGAAATATAGTTTTATACCTCCTCAATCCAGTCGATGATACCGTTGACCACAGTGTTAGAGTACAACAATCCCACGATCAGCGGGTATGCAACGGGTCCAAACCCCTTGCAAATACTTGTCACCAAATTTGCAATGTCAGGATTGCCCTGAAGATACAGGCTTGTAAGAAAAAATCCTTTGTTCTTTAAAAATTCGGTAATACATGGATTTTTCACCCGTGACAAATAAGCCGACAAAAGTTTCAATGCTAATTCCTTCAAAGTTTGGTTGGGATGTGAACAATATGCTACAAGTATATGAGAGTTCAAATGGGGGTGTAATACAGATTGAAAGGCACAGTCTGGTAAAATTGCTAAAGAATTTAACAAAATAGACATTAAAGATTCAATTAATGAATCTTGAAATGTTTCCCTGAAGTTATCGATTTGTTTGCTTTCAAAAGTTACTTTGTTATAGCTTTTTTCTTGATTTAAAAGGTTGTTTCCATGTCCAACAATTTCAGGAATATCTTCATTGTTAACACATGAATACTGCGAGCAGGTCTTTTTGCTCTCCATAATAATTTCATCTTCGGATATTTCTTCCGCTTCAGCTACGTTATTGAGGTTGATAGCTGTAATATTTCGATTCTGAAAAACAAAGAAGGCATCTTCTTTCCTTGGAAGAGGAGGCAAATCTCGGGGGAGTAGTGGATACAATCCGAATTTGATTAAACACACTGCAATGTAAGCATCCGGTGGAGCCATTAATTCAGAAAAAATTGATTTCACTAGGGAAGAAATTCTTAAGGCATCCATCATATTTAAAGCTGGCCCTCCAGAAGAGGTTTGATTGTCAAATACGGCATTGTAACAAATAGATAGAAGTGTTTCTCCAAAATTCTTTGACTTCAATATAGCAACATTTAAATCCCGATGAATGTTTTTCTCTAAAAGCAGATCTAAAGTGACTGCTAAAAGACATTCAAATAAGCTTCTTCTTCCTGCTGGAGCGTCGGCCTCCGTACAGCGAGTACTGACAAGAGACCTCCAAGACGATAGAAGGCATGTATCCAATAGCTCGTAGTCAAGAAGTTTATGTCCACTAGGCGTGAGACAGTGGTTTACAAGAATTATGAATGTCTTAAATCCGAAGGCGGATTTCGCCGAATTTAAAACGAAGCGGAGAAGATTGTATTGGCTTTTTGGAGGAGCGTCAGTAATCTTGGAATGATTTTTTAATTGGCCTAAGACCAAAGACAATCCTTTCGACTGCACTTCATCATCAGGACATATTTCGACCACCTTCAAATAAAATACATTCAGTTTATAAATTACCTCCTCGACACACCCTATCCCGTATATTTAAATATTATGAATGATGAACAGTAGTAGCAAGTCTAGAGATGAACTTAAACAGCTTAAACTATATTATATGAAGTTACGCAACACTACATAAACTCAATTATTGAAGACAGGCACTACACATTAATCTGTATATATCCGAACTTTAAACTTACCCTGGCATATAGAAACAGGAGCGCATTAAATCCACCCAACTGATGCAAAGCCCATTGGAAGTCGTTCCGACTTTGAGACACTCCCAAAAGGTCAACCAGTTTCTCCTAAAACAATTCATTGAAATCATATTTAAATGTTGATTTACCATACCAGCTTATCTCCAACTGACTTATAAACTCAATTGTGCTCTGTGATTCAGTTTACACGATTAAGTTTGGTTTCATATGTTATCATTAATAATCTCACATAGCAAAAACTGCAATAGAAACTACGACAAGTTTAATCATAAATAACAGCATTTAATTTCACAATCAAATGAAAGAAAAACTCACACATTCGGAGGCTGACAAATTTGATGCTTTAAAACAATCAAGGATAGTTTGCAATTCTGTTACAGTGATAGATCTACGTTCCGTTATAATTGCTGTTTGAGATTGATTGCAGTCTTGGTGCTTCGCAGATTGAACTACTTCATCGGGCCTTTCGGGTTTCCTGATATTAAAATCATTATTGATGTTTTGGTCCTGTGTCGCCGAATCTTGAGAATCATTTTCACTCATATTATTTGCTACAGCTTCCACAGCTTGAACTGGAATATTGTCTACTTCAGTACTGGAGTCAGTATCTTCATCGAAATGATTTTCTTCAGCTGTAGAGTAGGTTGAAGATGAAGACGATTCCTCATCCCCACTTGTTCCATCCTAAAGAATTCGACAACAAAATACAATACAGTGCATATTAAATTTTTATAACACTAATGGTTGAAGGTATTTGATTTAAGGTCAATTCATAGTGCGAAACCTAAGTAATCAATAATAAATATAAAACAGAATATGAGTGGTAACCTGCTATCTAAATTAGTCACAGTGATGGAATTAGCAAATGCAATATCGGAATCTGTACCAATACTTGTATGGTATCTTTAATTATTTTTATGCACGAATGGTCATCACAACCATGGACAAAGCATTTTATCTGTGTGCTTTCCATACTGATGTCGAAATATCGAGCTTCCAGGTAAAGAAAGCAAAGCTCAAGTTTGAGACTTTCTAACAAATGCAAAGTCGCAGAGTAAATGAACGTTGTAACTAAACAATGGCTAATATGTCATAAATTGTAATTTACACGAGTATAACGACTGAATACAAAAAGACAAATGCCCTAAATTAATTCGGAGCAGACAGCACAGATACCTCTTAGAGATCAGTATGTCTTCATTTGCTGATTCTGATAGTTTAATACCATATCAACTTGCTGGAACGCTCAAAGTAGTGCAACTAGTGCAGTGCAAGTGCAGACACAGACCGGCGTGGTAATGGCAAATGGCGTTAGACATGCACAAGTTTCAGAACTTGGCGGAAGTAATTCTGCTTGGCTGGATTTAGGCTGGTGGGAGGTAGTAGAGCAGGGAGGGATCAGATCAAAACAAGAATGGGAGCAGTGCAGCAGGGAATTTATAATCACACGAATAAATGATATAAGATAAATAGTTCCATGACGGAAACTAAACACCAACCAAGCAATGCATTCAATTTTTTACAATAATTTTTAATTACAGATCTGGTATCGTATAGCTGTCCTTTAATGAATTATTTATTTACTTGATTATCTGACCAAAACAAACGACAAAAAGTTTGATTGGAAAAAAATAAAATAATACAGCTAATTCTTTGTATTAGAAAAACTTGTTTCATTTTCTGTATTATATACACGAAAAAATTACTTCGTAGTAACATTTCATAATTATTTGCTCAGAACACAATAATATTATCATTTCCCATAGTCGTATCGTAATATTCCCTTTCAATATGAATACCCACATAACCATACAT
>JAAXYV010000157.1:1632-14908 GCA_036851875.1 Novacerus sp. FZ-2019
TCCCTAGACATACAAACATGCACGTAGGTATGTAGGAGGCAGAGTGAACACCATACATACCTTACCTATATACACACACACACATATATATATATATATATATATATAGATATTATTTATACCCCTGCTTTCGGTATTTGTATCATTCGAATCGGATTTTCTTCATGGAAACGTGCCGTAGCACCGTCAAGTCAAGACAACGATGACAATAAGACGGTTTTTCTGTTCCAAGAAGGATCTTCCTGCCATACCAAAGAAGTAGTAGGGTACAAGGGATTTTTTACTTCAATACACTTACGTGTATAAATACTGAGCTGTATATAAATATACATTTTTTGTCTATTCCATGCAATATGCATTGTGACTAGGTTGATTGGTTAGTTATTCTTGTCTTGATTTTCTAAAGCGTTAGAAAAGGTGCTCTGCGTTACTCCCTAATATCATTACCAATACCAGAGAGAGATGAGAGAGAGAGAGAAAAGAGTGAGAGGGGGGATGAGAGAACACAGAAGTATTCCGAGACTCAAGGCAATGTAATAATAATAATAATAATGAATACTTCATGTAGATTTATTCTGCTTGTAAATTTTGTAACAACTAAGCATTCATTTTTAGGCATATTGAAGAACAAATTATTTATCATAATATTACTTATCTGCCATGCACTGATACTTCAGGCCAACTTTTGAGGGTCTGGTGATCAATAGTTGTATGTAAGGAACGCATGAAAAACATAATAATCCTCCCTTCCATACTTACTCTGACTCACTGCAGTCTCTTCAGCTGACATGGATATATTTAAAAGTACTCTTGAAATACAGTATGAATTTTTTGAGTTCGACTCCCCTTATCAGTTAATTTTATATTCCTCACACTTTAGTTTACAGACTAAAGAGGACTTCATGCACGTAGAATGGTATAGAAGAGAGATAAATCCCTGGATCAATATAATACAACTAAACTCATGTTATAATGCCTAATGCCTGGAATGTTTTTATGATCACAAAAAGCCTGGAGATAGCAGAATAGGGAGGTCTTACTATGGGATGTGTGTATAATGTAATTGCAACTCACCCTAATTGAGTATAGATGGACCTTGTGTAACCGAGTTTTATTTTTACCACACAGTGCCCATATGGTGTTGAGTACAGATCATGTGTATTAGTCGATGAGATGTTGTGAAACTTTGAATTCATGTAATGACGGCAGTTGTAGTGTTATCATTAGTTTGCTGCATGTAGGGCTGGCTGGCTCTAGCTGTGGAGACGACGTGTGAAGGGCAGGAGAGGAGTTCACTGCGAGTGTATTTGGATTTCAAGTGTTTTTGATAGTGTTGAGGTTGACAATTCTGTTGTGAAGTTTAGTCGTATTTGGTCTGTTCAGCAAGTCGGACTTGTATTTGGTGAGTGTAGAATATTTCATTCGTAAAAATGTCGTCTGATATCGAAATTGTAGAAGACACCTTTGGATTTCCTCCTGATGAAATTGAGTCAGGGGAAAAAAGTGGTAAGCAGTTGATACGGAGATTCACTCTATCTAATAAATCTGGCATGACAGTTCAGATTATCACATACGGTGCAACAATTACTTCACTCAAAGTTCCTGATAAAAATGGTCATATTGAGGATGTCGTTTTGGGATACGATGAAATCAAGGGATACCTTGGAGCGTACGGAAGAAATCCATATTTAGGAGCCACCATTGGCAGAGTTGCTAATAGAACAGAGAAGGGAAAATTTACTATTGGAGACAAGGAATACCAATTGAGTATTAATAATGGAGAAAATCATCTTCATGGAGGACTAAAGGGTTTTGACAAGAGACTCTGGGAGTCACATGTGGAAGGCAAACGAGTTACATTTAGCTACCTCAGTGTGGATGGTGAAGAAGGTTACCCTGGCCAAGTTCTCGCACAAGTCACGTTTGAACTAACACCTGATAACCAGCTGCATTTGGAGTATCAAGCTACGACAACGAAACCCACACCTATAAATATGACCAATCATTCTTATTTCAACTTATCTGGTCATAAGAAAACAGATGATGAGTTGAAGGGGCATTATGTTTTGCTAAATGCGGATTATTACACTCCCGTCAATGACAAATTGATACCAACAAGGGAAATCAAACCCGTCAATGACACCGTCTATGACCTTCGAACAAATAAAAATCTGCACGAATTACTGAAACAGTTTCCACCTGGACAATACGGATACGATACCAACTTTTGTATCAATCGAAATCAGGGTGAAACTATACGTCTTGCAGGAAGAGTACATGACATAGACACAGGAAGAGTACTTGAAGTCTACACAGATCAACCAGGCTTGCAATTCTACACCAGTAATTTTCTACCAGGCCGGGATGAATCTCCAATACCCGGCAAAGATGGTGCAAAATATTTTCGACACGGAGCATTCTGTATGGAAACTCAGAACTACCCGAATGCAGTTAACATTCCAACATTTCCGGACCCTGTTATCAACCCGGGAACTGTGTACTCTCACAAAGCCATATTCCGATTTTTTACAACTCCAACTTAATAAAATTCATCTATACATTCGTAGTCGTTGAAGTAGTGCTTAATCTGATTTGATTCGTGCATGCAACATGTTTCAGTATTACATGATTAAAAGAGTCATTTCATGATACTTAATTAATAAAAATACTTAAAATGTTTTAAAAAAAAAAGAAAAAAAAAGAGGTGTAATACTTACTTAAGTAAATTGTGTTTTTCCTGCATTGTACTTAATTACTTATGACTGACTTAATTTAGTTATCTTCATTTCCGAAAGGCTTAGAAGGAGTTTTTCAGTAGTTCTCTAACAAAGTCAGGCTCAAAAGAAACAGAAAAATCTTGAGAACAAAAGGAGATTTAAAAGAGTGTTTGAGAGAGAGAGAGAAAGAGGATATACAAAAATAACAGAAGACAGCTAGAGCAAATGCACATAGCCTTCATTCTTGTTTCACATAAGAAGTAGTTGAGTGAGGGTTTTTTGTCTCAAAACCAAAGCAAAGGAAGTCAGTGTTAATGATGCAAACAAGCACAACTGGTCTTACATATTATGATTATATAAATCCACACAACCACAAGGAACACAGGAGTCACAGTTCCGTTCCCTCTATCTGACTTAATGGTGTGTGGTAGTAATAAGTATAAGGTTAGATAGTTCACACAGGTATCTAGACATAAATACATCATCTGACTGGGCATTGTGTACGTCTCCGTTCTTTGCCATAAGTTTACAAATTACATTTCATACGTAGGTTAATAACCCACAGAATCATAGATTGGTTTCAAAAGTATTAAGAATAGTCGTGTAGTGTGAGTGATAATTTTACGAGGCAAGTCACATCACCACCATCTCAGTATTTCTTACTACCGACATTCATTTCTATACTACTGTACTGGAAAATGTTTCCATTCTATATATCCACCGATGACATTGTAACATTAGTGAAAACTTATTTGCAGAGTTGAACATCCACCACGGCAAGCAATACTCTGCTCGGCACCCTCATTCTATGTTTGTCTCTGTCTGTGTGTAGGTATGTAGGTTTGTTTGTATGCATTGCATTGCTTTGGTGGATTCAACTGTCTCTATAAACTGTACATACATACATATATACATACGTACATACATAAATACGTACATACATACATATGTTGAATTTTGGCTTACACTACAGTTCTGTTTAAGTGAGAATTTTCAATCTGAATTATATTAGTACGTACTCTAGCTGTTGTAAGTATGTATGTATGAATGCATGTATGTATTTAAGTAGGAGGAGGAGAGAGAAACTACATTTGAACATACATAAGGTATCTATATCTATACACATACGTAAGAATGAAACGACCCGATGTATGCAATATTCGATGGCTAGTACTGCAAGCACAGTAAGCCTAGCATAGCGGTGCGAATGTAAAGTTGAAACAATCTTCAACCTAGTCATTTCAACTGTATACTTATGTCAAGCGGAGAACGAGGGACGCAGGCAGATTGTGTCTTTCAACCGCAATTAGTCTGTACACATGTTTTTTTTGCTACTTTTTGACTTGGCATGAGTAGTCAAAGTCAAGAGAAGTCAGGATTTCGTAGTTTTATATTCTACATTTATCTATGTACATTATCTATATAACTGCATCACTTTGACTTGGTGTCGTTAAATCCGTTAGTTGGGTTGGGCTCCAACACAAAGTTCTAATTCAACCCAAACCTCAAACCAAGCAGTAGAGTAGTAAGTAAGTAGCAGTGCCATGACATGTATGCAGACAGCCCAGCCCAACCCTACCGTACACACTATGCCTTATGGCTTGATACTCGATGGCATGACTTATCTAACGTCAAAGAAAACAGCTGCAGCAACTAAAAGTTGAATGAAATCAAATAAAATCAACTATCATGAAGTCGCTGCGGACATTCCCATTCAATTCCCCTGACGGTAAACTGACTGACCTGACATTCTGTGTGATTGGTCTCATCTCATCAAATCAAGATTTATGCTGAAACTTGGGGCAGTAAAACGAGGGAATGGCATAGCAATAATAATAATCAAAGTAATGAGTGTCTTGTCTTGCACTGTTTTGGGTTTTTCTTTTCAGTTTCATTTCAGTTTGACTTCCAGCTCCACTCTATTCTGACCTCTAGAAGACAAGAGCAAGGAGCTCACGACATTTATTCCTTTCTTTCCTTCTTCTTTTCGGAGAAGCTGACGGTGTACATTCTATACACACATACATAAGTACATATATATATATATAGTGACTGAAAGGCAAGTTGACGGCACAGAACTCATTCTGCTCTGGGAAACAATTTTGCAAAACGGTTTTTCCAGTTCCATACCACATGAAATGCATGTATAGGATAGTTTGGTTAGTATAGGCTGGAAGGCTTATATATATGCTATGAATGGAGTTAGACTGAGAGAGAGGACATTACTTTGCCTCATTCACTCTCAATATCAGTCTGTATTGCTTTGCTTTGGTTTTTTTCCAACTCAGTCTCAGCTTGTATGTATGGGCTTCAGCTTTCTGGCAATTGTTGTGTTATGCCTATTATCACCGTTCCCGGCCCAATTACCTGCGTATTCCCAGTCCATCTAGGAAGCCTCGGATTGCCATCAACATCCCATCAGCATCACATCACATACCATCCCATCAAATGTTATGGTCATGGTAATGGTGACTACTATATATACTACTCAGAGTTTAGCGCAAGGCAAATCAAGCCAAGCACCCAGCATAAAGCACCAAGGAAGGAAATTGTCCAACTACTCTTGTACTCTGTGTCTATGAACCCTATGTTAAATGTATACAGTACAATTTCCTCTTCCAATCTTTTCTCTTCCTGCCTTCCTTCCTTTATTCACTTGATCCTATGTTCTTCCCGTCCCTTGTTCTATTTGTCTTGTCTCTCTCTCTCTCTCTCTCACTGTGATATTCTATGAACTGGGCTTACTTTCGATTATTTCACGCCTTTCCTATTTTCCTTTCCATCATAATATCACAATAAAAGTATTATTCTCATATGCTCGAGATGAACTATAGGAAAATTTCTTGGAAAGCTATTCTTTAAACTTTCACCTTTGTAAGGGAAAGCAAATCTATGCCGCTGAGTGAAAGCCTTGAACGCATGAATCTCCTTTCTTTACAAATTCCACTTCTAGACTTATATAATAATATGTGTGTCTCATGCAGAAAATACGTAATCCTGATTATTGTGTTGTTATTTTGTCATACTATGTCAAGCACCAGGGAAAAGAATAAATTGTGCCGTGGAGCTTGATGGGGTTGAGTAGAGTATGTATGTAAGTGAATGGAATGGATTTGATGTAGTTTTACATAATGCCTGGTTTATTTAATTATAATTTTGTTGATTTTGAAAGGAGTATGTAGTAATACTCAAGTGGCATGGCATGGCATAGTAGATAATGTCTTGATATTTTGACTTTCATGCTTAGTGTTATTGATATATTCAGTGACTACAAGGTTACGAGATGAATGTATGATGATGAGAAATTTAACATACTAACTTGTAAAAATATAGAAAGTATTTAAAGATTTTATATATAACTCCCCAGTATACATAGGTAATAGATATAGGTACATAATGATTTATTCCATATTGCTTCTCAATTTCAATCCCGGCGGAAGCTTATTACAAGATATCATGATTTAATACCATACTACAGAAACGAGAGGAAAAAAAAGAGCATTGGCTCGGTATGGTTTCTTCTTGATGATAACCAATGCGGGGCACAACATATGTACTGTTTTGTACTTAGAGATCCATACATCCATGTATGTGTAATACTTAGATATTATTCTGCGGAAGCCTGGGACAATGAGACGAAGCTTCAGTAAGGACCAAGGAAAAGATAGAGAATAAGAAGAGAAAGGATAATGTATTCGGTCGAGGAGAAAGAAATGGTATATGGTGGCTGAAAGAAAATGGAACTTATGAGTAGTGCAAAAAAAAAGATCAGATGAGAATGAGTAGAAGCTGAGCTGGAAAAGAGCAAGAAATCCTCTTAGAGCAAGAGAAATCCCGATTAGGCCGGCGAAATATGATAAATTTTTGAAGCTTGGGCTGAACTGATGTGAAATGAAGGAAATTCTATTCTATACTCCACAAGTCTTCTGTAGTAAACCAAACCGCAGCACACCAAGCAGAAGTAAAAGTCAAAGACTCCTTTCAAGAAATATCCTAAACCCAAGTCGGAGGTAAAGCCTGAGCCCAACATAGGATGCACGATCTAACTGAACAGCGTTGAGTTGAATTCTTCTCATCTCAACTGACTGTCAATCTGCTATTTCTCTTGATCCCTTCTCTGCCTGCAGTGCAAGCAGTCCTCATAATCTTTTTCTTTTCGTATATTTCCCCTTCGTTTACTTACTTTTATTCTCTCTAATAATAATCATCCTCATAATATTACTACTAGTAATATAATTAAACCATGTATATTAGTATGAAAAAATTCGCAAATTGTCCAATGCTTATGGCATGAACATAATGATAAAGGCAGGTAGTAGTAATGATTTTTTCTTTCATCTTCATCTTTATTCAGCCGCTCATTTGAATTAACTCCAGAGATTATGGATTAATCCTAGAGATAGAAAACCCCAAGAATAGGTCCGAATCAGAGAACCGCTGCTGCTTCTGGTGAAATCAAACAGCAAGGAGTACAAGGTAAGAAAAAAGGAAGATTTAGAGTGGAAATTTGAGAAGAGCGATTGAAGTGGTAGTGCTTAGGGTAAACTTGACTTGACTTCACTCCTCTTTATGTACAGGCAGTTTAGATTTTAGAGTCGAGTGAAATCTTCATTCGACAGACGAGAAATCATGTTATCCGTCAACAGCCTTTTGGCAATGTCTTTTGTTGTCGTCCATCCGGTTGCATCGTTCTTCCTCTCCCTGCCTCATCATTATTTTCTTCTCCTACTTCGTCTCTTCCTCAGCTTGCCTCTAACCTTAGCACTCACTAACTGTTCCTCCTACCTCTCTCCTTTTCCCACGCCGCACGCACACACAGCACAGTAAAGAACCTCACCGCAATGTAACGTAACGTAGCCTACCGAAACCAAACAACGGAGCCAAGAAAGAACTACCCAAGCAAACCAATCGTTCACCTCTCTCTCTCTCTCTATATTATATACCTATATTTCTTATTTTCTTCTTACCTCTCTCTCTCTCTCTCTCTCTCTCAGGCTTCTCTTGGTTTGGTTTGGTTTGGTTTGTCTTGCCTATGCCCTTTGCCTATTTATCTACATCACAAGCCGAACTTCAAAGGACTTTCTTCTGCCACACTTGCTTCAAAATTGGATGGTAATGTTTTCAACTTCTCGGATCTCCACTTCTACGCCCAGCCTAAGCCAAACCTAACCTCCTAAAAATATATATTTCTAAATTCTATACCTATACACACAGTGCTAGGCCAAATACTATACCCAATCCAATCCAATTCCATTCAATTCTATGTTCCTTTTACTCTTTTTCTCTTCTCTTTCGTTCTTATTCCCTCTCTCTCTCTCTCTCCCTCTCTTTAACCTCTTTGCTTTACCAGCCTCCCGATTTCCTAACTTCCGTCTTGCTTTCTTTTTCAGAGTCTTCTAAACACGTACGCTCTTTATCCATTACTAGAGACCTGACTCAACTCAACTCAACACAACCGCCTTTCCTATGTACTCTACTCATATCTTCATGTAGATAGGTACATTCCTTGTAACTCGTACTTTCTTCTCTAACAGTACTACAGAGATACACAGTTGTGCAAGTAGGTAGATAGACATATTATTTGCTGTCCGCAGCTCTGTACTGTAAGTGACTTATAAGTATTACAACTATAGCATCATATAAAGTAGCCATGCAACCACCGTAGCACCGTCTTCTATTCAATTCAAACTCAATTGCACTTTCAGCATGTCAGCTGAATCCAAACCAGTGCAGTAGTAGTAGTAGTAGTAGTAATAGTAGTAGTAGTAGTAGTAGTAGTAGTAGTAATAGTAGTAGTATCAGCACAGAGATAGACACTGTGCTGTGTTGTGTGAGTGTCGTGTCATATATATGGTGTCTATGATTTTCTGTTGTACACAGAGGAATCATTGTAGTCCAAGAACACAGACGTACGTACGTACGTAAGAGTAATTTTCGGAGAAGACTTGAAATATAGTGTTGAGTGTGTAAAGTGATGTAATTAAACTGAACTGATCTTAAATATGTTATGTTGTCGTGATTCGAAGAAGTAGTAGTGGTGGTAGTTAGTAGGGAAGGGAGTAAAGGTCGTATTTATCCTACAACACTATTGTCGGCACTACACAGCTGTATATAACCTGCAACAGCCCAGAACTGAGTGACTCCCAGTCTTGACTTTGACTATGTACTACTTACTGTGTTGATATGATATACTATGGTCTCTCTGACTGATTGTGACTGAGAGAAAAACCATGTGGGCAATTTACAGAGTAGAAATGTGAAATGACGGCGACTCCATGGATTAGAGTCAATGTGTCAAAGAACCAGCTGTAGAAGTTTTAGTGAGATGACATACCAACCCAAGCCCTGCCAATATGTATTGCCTTGTCATGCCATACCATGCCAAACCACACTATCAAATCAAGGATGCCACAAAATAAAAGGGTATAGAGAGACTAGACAAGACAAGACAAGAGTGGAGAAGAGAGCCGAGTCTTGACTCACATAGAAATGCAATAACTATCTTCTCTTCACGTTCGGTTTCATATATTGCTTACTATTACTGTACTATACCATACATACTACCATTGCATTGCATTGCACTAGTAGTACTCACTCTGCTGTTCTATTCTGTCTTACCCTAAATTCATTCATACTTGGCGTTTGGCTCATGGCTCGAGTTTTTTCCTTTTGGAATTTAAGTCGAGCCAACCAAGACTTGTACTCTAACTTTAACTCACGTTCATGCTACTACTCTATGTTCAAAGTGGAAGCTTTTTTTTATTCTCCAGCACACTACAAGTACCTTAGAAATGCAATGCATGGCATAGCACGAGACATAGCAATGAATACTATAGCACCATGGAATTGAATCTTGAATCTTTCTTTCCCTTTACTCCACTTTCTCAGTTCCCGTTCAAAGATCAAACTCAAACCAAACGCAAACCCAAACAAGGCTAGGGTTTTGCCTTTGCTCGAGAATACCTGAGAGAGAGAGTGAGAGAGGGGGAGAGAGAATTGAATAAAACTCTAAAGTTGCAAACTCCACAAGTTTTCTTCCGGGGAACATTACTCTCATCATCACACCTATCACCTATACATAGATACTTGACTTCCTCGTCTGCCGACAAACTCAAATAAAATAAGCCGGTGTCACCACGTAGGGTGGAGTATTATTTCCGTTGTGGAGTAAAAAGATGCGACGAAGAGACCCACAAGGGGAACAACAGTTTGCTTCAATGATATCACATACTCCATACATTCTATAGTCACAGTTAGGCTTACATCACAGTAGAGAATATACATTACATACCTACATACCTGGAGTACTAGTCTCAATTCTCGATATAAAACTACCTACCTATAATATGTATATACTACCTAATATATAGACATATTATGATACGGTCGTCGTGTCGTGAATGTCATTCTATCTCCTCAACTTGACTCACTGACTATGGCATTGGTGACGATCACTAAGGAATGGAACATGTTTTCAGACTTTAAACTTGAGTTTCTGTCCCATTTCATTTCGGCTCGTTCTTTCCTCCCTACAGCAAGTTGAAAAATACTACTACTACTACTACTACTACTACTCCATGCATCCTCTGTTTTTCTTGGTTGCGTTGTTCTTAAAGAAAGAACTGGAGCTAAGTTGCATAGAGTTTTGAGTTCTTAGCTCTCTTTCTAGCTCTCTGGGTGTGTATGTATGTGTCTGTGTGTGTCTCTTTTCACTCACTCACTCACTCACTTTATCCATTCCATTGCAAGCAATAGCATGATCTGAGCTGATGCATAATGAAGGGAAGGGACCAGATGTTCTGGAGCTCTGAAATACTTTAGGTTCATCTCTACCTCTCTCTCTCTCTCTAGTATAGGAGGTAGCAAGTACACTATTACTATGTTTATGTGTAACTGTATGGAGGATGAAGTGAAGGCGAGAACAAGAAGTAAAGGCAAGCCTATATAGGACATAATGTAAGGAACAAACCCACTAAAAACATCGTCATCAACTCCGAAATTCGAAGAGCATCTTCCTTCCCTACTTCCTTTTCCTTGGATACTATACGGTCGTAGTAAAGCTGACGGAGTGACTGAGTACTGTGAATAAACCTAGACGGGCACGAGACTTGAATTGAATGGAATTGAATTGACTCCACTCAACTCAACTAAACTTAACTTGCAAGCACATACGAGTCAGAGTCGAGTCAGTATATCTTTTCCATGGGGAGCCACTTTGGAGCGAAAAATATGCTATTTTAAGTAAGAACTAGACACTGCCTCTGAGCTACTTGAGTTACGTTGTTACCCCTCAGTTGTTGTAAAAGGTATTTACTATTCTATAACACTGGAGATATCAACCAACCGGAGACTGTTTTATATACCTTCTCTTTCCTTTTCTCAACGTCAAGTCAAGTCAGTGTTTAACATAGAGTGAAACTGATCGACACACACAGAGTACACTCGAACTTGGGGCAAAAGTCTTTTTCTGGATGGGAGTTCAGCCTTAAGCTCAATCCATCAGTTACTCAGTCAGTCACCGCAGTAAAGCACTACTAAGCGCAGTGGCAGTGACAACCAGAACTGTTCAAATACAACTTGACTCCTTCACATTTCAATGACATGTTCCAACTTGTAAGCCCATCATTTCATTCTAAAGGCAAGACAACAGAAGTGAGAAGAAGGAAGGAAATAATCAAGAAAAGATGGCAGGATGGAAAATACAGGGCCGGTCGCGGTCTTACGTGCGTCTGGGCTACGCGTACCACTAAACAGGCACTCAAATTATGCATTTTGGTAAATTGAAATATCAGATGTGAATATCTCGAATAATCAGATACGAATGGTCTGTTGGGTCGGAATATACACCAGGAGAGCCGAAAAATCTCATAGGGGCGGAATGATCTGACCAAAATTGGTGTAAGACGCCTTATTTTTGAGATAAGACAGTATGACCTCATCACATAGCTGAATAATAAAACTAGAAAATAAATGCTTCAATATCAAATCGTGAGCCTCACTAAGGACGCCTCTTGAGGTTTCTACAGTGACGTATAATGATGCATTGAGCTTTACTCCCGTTGACTAGTGAACTTTAACTCTGTGGACTCTGCCAAGTGATGAATTTCGACCAAAATAGCATATTTTGATCATCTTACAAAGCATAATTTTTTCACACACTCTGGACGAATTACCGCATATGAAGTGTCAGAACATTGATCATTGTAAGAGCATCAAGATACATAGGTATGTATGTATCAGATCCTGCGTTCAGAGTAGAATTCTTTAAAGTTGTTAACCAAATTGTTTCACTAAACCGTGAACTTCAGTGAAACTAAGATTTGGCCAACGGATGGAGCGGTCTATTTTATTTGAATTTCTTGATATACTGGATTTGCTCAAGAGCTTAGAGCTGTGATGTTCAATCACAATCTCACAATACAATTTAAATGTCTTCGAAACCAGCCATGAGATATGTGAATTCTGACGATGGGTTTTTTTATGAGGACTGTGAAGCACTGCATATATTAGCAGCAAAGGTACCTCGAGATTTCAAAGCATTGAAAACAACGGAATATATTTATGAAAATAACTATCATGAGTGCTCCGTAAACACAGAAATAGCTTTTGCGGTCTGTTCATAATACAGTTGCAATAGAGAAGTGTCTTTTATTTCCTAAAACTATATAGTTCAGACGATTCTTTGTAATGTAATGAGTCAAGAGCGATTCGGTGACTTCGCTCAAATAACTATTTAAAGGGCAATGCAATTAAATCAAAATTTGCAACTAAAGGTAAATAAAATCGTTTTCAGAGTTTGAAAGTGGGAAAATACAAATAAAGTTACAAACTGGAACAAATTGTCCTCCTAGTTTACGCATTCAAGAGCAAATTATCGTTTCAGGTATAGGTGCAGGGCCTGAAATAAAAGTTCGTTCACAGTGAACAAATGCCTAAGGCCGGCCCTGGAAAACACTCGAAAATACAAAAGAGAACAACCGGATTTAGAACTTTGTTTAAATATTTCAGTTTCAAGTGCAAAAGTCAAACCAAGCGAGACGAAAGCAACCCGTATTGTCACTTTCATGCAGTCCTTAAATTAATTTCTCGACTTTACTCGAAACTTAACTCCCGCTCTACCAAGAATTCATGCATTAATGAAACATCATTGTATGTATATAGCAACTGCCAACTACTACTACACATACTGCAAAGTGTTTGACTTCACTTCAATCCAATTGCCTCTCTATTCCAACTCGAAGTTCATATTACCCAATGAAAAATTCCATTCCTGCCCGTACACAACAAGATAGTAAATCCCACACTCTAACTTCACAACTCTGAGACACAACAAGAATTTTTCTGAATTCACCTTCTCTCGATACTCTCTTAAGTCCCAACTTGAACTTTAACTTCAACTCTCTTTTATGTATAGACAAAAATGTAGGAAATAAACTTAAAGAGAGAGAGCGCGCGGAGTGGTATCATGAAAGACATTATTAGACCATTTACTGCACGTCTCTAACCCTACCGAGGTAGTAGTAATAGTATAGTAGTATCTCCCGAGTTCAGCCAGAGTA
>JAAXYV010000158.1:0-14904 GCA_036851875.1 Novacerus sp. FZ-2019
GGGGATCTTCTATCATATGCTAAAAGAAGCTCACGCTTCTTAATAATACATACCTGCGCTGTCTGAAACTCGGTTCAGGACCTACACCTTGAAACCCCGGAAGAGAAACGAGAATACAGACATGGTAATATTTATGTTTATGTAAGTTTGCAAGAAGGATTTTTAAATATAGCTAATATTACTACAACTATGGAATACTGAAAATCTAGTCACTCACTGAGAAATCTTCTATGGACGAATCTGCTTTCAATCGAGAAAAAAGTTTGAATTATATTGCAGATTTAAATTTTAAAAAGAGTATCTAAATGCAACAACAAGTACATAAAAACCACCATCAAGGGCATGGTAACAGTGAAAATAAAGCAAACAATAAGTCTATCTGACTTAGTTTCTCCTCATAATTTCTACATCTAAGGAAAATACATCAACTCCATGTTTAATGCTTAAACCTTAAACTTGAGTGACAAATAGGAGACATGGTACCTATGCACGGTCTCTTCATGCTTTTGGTGGGAGGTATCAAGGGGCACATCACTGAATAGACAAAATAAGAAAAGCACCTTTTGAAGGTTTCAATTCGACGTGATGCCAACTGATACACGTAGTTTTGATACGGAGTACGCGAAAATAATTACTAATAACCGGGTGTTCAATTATTCAACAGCTTGTCAATACATAGGTTACTTATACAATCCTACAATCTTTCAACCCTTATTATCAGCCGGACGGTTAGATTTGTTCTGCTTAAGTTTGGATACTTTACACCACAGCGTTTAGAAGGAGAGTGAAAGGGCAAGCGATACCATGGTACAACGATTGCATAAATAAACTGACTAAAGATAGTGTTCGGTAGATATTTATTCGTGATTAAACTATATTAAATCGTAAGTAATTTAATCGAACAAGAAAGTAGTAAATATAGCCGTTTCAAAGACTAAGAGATCTTAATACTTCAAGAAACTTGAATCTGACCTTTAGCGATGATAAGAATATTTGGCATGTTTATGAAGAATTAATGGGGCAGAAAAATAGATCTAGCTCAGGTATTAAAAATATATTCAAGAATGGGGTCATACTAAAGCAAGAGGAGATTGCTGATGTTTTAGTCGAATCCCTTGTTATCAAAGATCTGCGTTGAAATTTTCTTTCCCTCCACTCCACTCCAAAAGAACATAAATTGAAACCATTCACTCTCCAATTCTCGATTCACATCTCTCCCTCCCCCTCCCGAGCTGAGAGCCTCTCTCTCCACTCCTTACATATCACAGTAGATACAGTAGTAAGGTATAAACAACTCACTTATTGTTAGTAACCTCTCTCCACTCCTTCCATATCACAGTAGATACAGTAGTAAGGTATAAACAACTCACTTATTGTTAGTAGAAGAAATTGGTGCAATGGGTAAGACAATCCATAAATTGAGGAATTATGATACCAGAAATTGCTAAGCAAAAGTATATTTACTATCTGGTCGAGGGTTAAATTTTTTTAAAATTAATATCGAAATATATGAGGAGGTGGAGCGCAGCTACAGGGAATTATCCGAGGGAACCTTCCCTCCTTTCTTTCATAAGTCAAAATATCGTCCCTTAATTCCTCTCCCCTTTAAAAAAGGAGGGATGTCTCTTTCCCTCACTCCCCTCCTCATAAATTCAGTATCCTCCACTCCACTCCCCCCTTCCCTTCACTGTTTGGATGGAGGGTGCAGATCTTTGCTTGTTATTGATAATGTAAACCATAAGATAAAGAACAGTTATTGAAGCAGCTGGACTGCAGTGATATAGCATTGATGAAATTAGGTTAAGTGCGTCAGAAATTGAGAAAGCCTTTCATGCTATAAATTCCTCCAGTAGGTAGATACTACTTGATTTTGAGAGTTTTTCTACTTTGAGGTGAAACCCTGAGAGTGTTCAACTTGCCATACTCCTACGTGTTATTAAAGGTAGAAAACAGTACTCTGATCAGAAACGTGGAAAATTATAGGTATAGATGGTCGTCGCTATATGGTTCTGGCCATACTTACAGTCCGAGGCTCAAGATACCATACAGCAGTAGTACGGCATGTACTAAGATTCCGTATAGGATTTTGGCAAACACTACAGTAAACCTTTTATTACCTCTTACTATTTTATTTAATACCATGTCACAAACTGGCGATTTTCCAAATAAATTTAACAAGGCCAGCATTACCCCACTTTATAAAGGCGGAGGTTGTAAAAGCAGTACTAATAGCTACAGACCGATAAATATCCTTCAGTTGCTTGGTAGAAACTAGGAAAAGGTACCTAGTTGTTGAAACGAAATTGATTCAGATAACTTGGTAGATCAAAACGAGCATGGGTTTGGAGAAGGTTGGTCCTGCATGACAGCAGCACTTACTGAGGTAACGCAATTTATACTCTGCATTGGATAAGCCAAATGGTAAGGCAGTTGTTCTATTTGTGGACCTTAGTAAGGCCTTTGACTTCGTGCGTCTTATACAACTTTTAGTTATTTTATTTAGTGAATGCTTCCTGAATCATAATCTTACTAGACAAATTAGTAATTATTTTTCTGGTAGGAAATTTAGCATCCGGATCGAAAGAACTATAGCTGCAATAGAGGAGTACCCCAAGCCTTGGGTTACTCCTCTATTACAGCTGTCATTTTCGATCCGGAACAGATAAATTGTAAAGAAACCGTGACAGTCAAGAAAAACTTGGAACTACAAATCTGTTTCATGAGAAGGTTTAGATGAAATAAACTATAATAGAGAAGACACTCAACATAGCGAGAACACTAAAAATATGGTATTGACAAAGACCATTGTCATAAAAATTTGAAGATTTGGCAATTTTTTTTTATTTTTTGATACAACACAACTTTATAAACCACATTTTACAGCAGGACAATAAATCTATTAAATATGAGAATATTTAATCGCATCATTACTATGAAGGATGATTCATGAATACAAATAAGTGTTCATAAGAATAGGAATAACAACCATGATTGTAAATAAATTTTATTCAGTTTGTGTTGATCAGAATCCCTTTCTACCAATTCAATTTCATTTGAGACAAACTATGTAGGATTTATATTTTTAGACAAATGAGGCTTTCCGACAAATAAAACCTTCCGACGAATCTTCACCCAACCAAAAACTGTACAGTTATATACAATATGAATATTTAAATAATCAGTTCGCATAAAGCTACTATTACTACCTACTGCAGTACAGAATTATATCTACAAACCGTACATACTACATGCATCAGTCGAGAATGTGATGGGCCTCACAAGTGTCATATGCAGAATTTTACGTTGTTACAAGTATAATATCCAACTAGCATATTATGGTGTCAAAATCTTTGAACATGAACTAAAGATTTTCTAGGTACGCGTATGAATAGCCCCAAATTACGAACCAAGTAAATTCCAACTAAATATCCAAACTGTAAATCTGTTGATATGAATTGTGTCATGATGAACATTGCTGCTTAAAATCATTAAATTCTATTACAAAATAAAACGCTATGAAAAACAAACCTGACCTTGTGGGTTTGTGTTGACTCAATTATACATATAAGTATGTATCTTTAGATAGTTCTGTTAATTTATGCAATAAATGTACATTCTATATGCTAACTATGCAAGGACCAATTTGTTTTCATGCTGATTTGATATTAGTGAGATACTTGTCACGCTCATTATGTTTATTTTGTTGTGTTGAATGAAATAATTTAAATAGCAAATCTATGAATCCCATCAATTGAGTACACAATGTTTTGCATTTGTAACGATTTAACAGAAAACAGAACTCTTATCTTTTAAATACAATGGTTAAAATTGGTTTAGTAAAACGAACATTTGAGACTGTAATTAGTAGTCAAATTCCCTGAAATTAGGGAAAACTTTTAAATCTGAAATTATATATCAAATCAACTTGGAACTTTACTACTGAGTAAAGTCAAAATGTAGGGTCACAACATTTATTGTAATAGTGAGTCAGAGTTAAGTGTAGAATTTTGAAAAAGGCCCAAATGTACTTAAACTCAAAAGTGAGTTTGTGCCGAGGAATGAAGATATAAAATTATACCTTGATATTTCTGTGATTGCAACATTACATCTCAAACTCAATCAATAGTAAGTTTGAGTCCGAGCTGAGATCTAGAACAGTGACTAGACTTTTGAGTAAGGTCAACGTAGTAGGTATCAGACTCAAAAATGAGGTTTCAGTGTTTAATTCATTTTGCTTTATTTAACTGAATACATGTTCAGCACAAAGCTAAAGATACTTGAGGTGTCCATGAAGCAGAAACTACACAAATAATCCTTTGCAAATGACAATCCAACCTACACTCACTCACATGTGATTTTAGCCATCGAAAAAAAGATCCACATAAGCGAAGATCTGAGTCGATCCCCTATTCAGTGGGTCTTAGCACACTACACAGAATAGGGATACCCTAGGAGGCTGAAAGCGTGAACGACGATCCCTATTCTGTGAGAATACTGACATGCTGTGGGAAGGGGTATACAAACCGTCATTATCATGTGATTTTTGCATACGTACATGATTGCACTCACTCACTGTTGAGCGAACTCACACATGTTACGCTCACACTCTCATGAATTCATGTAAGTTTGAGCATCTAATGTTACACTGCGTGACGCTACTGTGAGTTTGTATTCGAATGATCGAGTTTATTAATACCGCGCAAAAGTTGTGTGTACTTAGTCCGTCCTGATAAATTAGGATAATATCTTCTACTGCCTCTCCAACGAGCTCGACTTTTTCTCATTCAACATTGTTCATATGGGGGAAATAAAAAATTGAAAACATTATTTGGCTTTGTAATATCGCGCAAAAGTTACGTTTGGGATTAATTGGATTTAAAATTCGGGTAATTCCTTCCTCCTTTTCTTAAATCGGATTTCCTCCCATTTGAACCTTGGTTTACATAAGAGAAAATTCGAATTTACAAACTCACTTTTAAAATAACTGTTGGACTTTGCGAAATGATTCATGTAGGTAGTGTAAAGCTGACGAAAAATGAATAAATTCATTGTTTTTCAGTAGTAGTAATAATTGTAAAAAATAATAGTATTTAATTAAGTAAAAATGTGTAATCTCAGACAACTTGGAAACGGAAAAATAATTTCCCTTTGTACCATTAATGGTTGTAGGTGCAGTTGATAACCATGTAGGGTGTAATTATCATTCACATAGAGTGAATTCGCTGGCTGCAGATTATAGTCAATAGTACAGTAATAGACCGTAGATATTCTTGGGCACGTTTTGTAAGGTAAATAATATCTATCGACCCAGTGCCGGGTGTATGGTCAATTCGATAAAGCGTCTAATACAATTCAATATAATCTGTTAATCAAAACATAAGACTTCATGCACTCTGCAGGACGGTGTGAGATAAGTAATTCAAGGCTGGAATTTTCTTAATCTTTTATCCCAGTATAATTAAACTGACTTGCCAAATTGTTTTGTCTCCAAGAAGAGGCAGTGTGATTAAAAAATGACGGAGATGTGGCATAGAGAGCGTAACCAGCGTAAAAAACAATGGGATGCTGTTATGATTTCCCTGGGAATCTCATGAAATTCTTCGGGATTTCATGGGAAAACATGACATTTCCTAAACTTTTTCCACCTGAGAATTATAGGACTGACAAGCTGCTTCATACAACGGTGATATACCCACTCTGTGAAAGTTTTACATGCCGGCTTTGGTACCAGCCACCGCCGACCACAATTTTGGCATTCCTCGATTACACAACTCACAACGTCTGCATGAGAACCAGGATTTCAACGGCCACTTGTTCAGTTATATGGTATAAAGTTGAAACGAATGCTATAAGGTAAATACTAAGTAATTGAATACCGTATTTATCCAAAAGATGGCATAGTCTCAAGTGACGGTCTGTCTCTTGAGATGACTGGGGAAAAAACTGGAAGCTTGGAGGATGACCGGTTTTTACATTGCATATTAAAAAACGTACGATAGTAGCTGGAGGTACATGTGAACAGCGCACACACTTGTAAGCGATGAACTTAGTACAACTCAGCCTACCAAAAATAAGTACATCGTGTCAAATGCCATAATATACATAAGTTTGAAGATTTAAATTAAACAATTCTGTTTTTAGAAGTTGATAGAAGTCTAAAAAATTGCCTTTCTCTAAATCAGTCCGAGGTAGTTAAACAAGGTTCAAATAAATACACTATGTTAAATTATAAGGTGAACCTGATGGGTTTATGATTATGTTGTGGCAAATACAATTGTTTTTATGTAATTAATTAAATATAAATAATTTATTTAGTATATATGTTGTGTGATTAAAATGTACTTTAAACCAAAATGTAATACTGAAAGGTTGGGTACCGGCATTTCGACTACAAATAAATTAGCAGTACTTGTACTACTTCAATTAAACCAACATTTTGACTGTAGCCATTGATTATAATTTGAAATTGCTGTTTGTCTTAGGTGCGAAAAGCTTTTGGTCTGTTTATCGTTCCGAATCTAAGAATTACTATGTTAGTTAGGGTGTCACTGAATTATTTTCTTTACCGTATTTAGGTTCAGAAGATCTCAAATTACAGATTATATCGAAGTGAATTAATCTGACTACTTACATGCCATATTTCTATATTTCGTAATATTATTAGGTGACATCAAGGAATAATACTGAATTTACTGACGCCAACGAACTACCACTTGGTATAGGTATGGTATAGGTATGGTATAGGTATAGTTACTTTAGATCAACTGACTCAATAAATACAGTTAAAAAGTTGTATCGGTTAGGACTAGCAAGGAAAGTTGTGAATTAATGGGTTACAAATAAGATATTATTTACATTCAAATGATATTCATTGAGATTGGAAAGACAATTATTTGACCCACACTTGAATTGAATTTGCTGTTCTCAGGGTACCTATTACCAGATATAATTCTTCTTTTCTATACAACTATGCCAATCCTACTATAAGCAGCACTACATAGACTATTTAGATGGATCGATGTGTGAAATTTTATTTTCAAAATTTATTCAAGTATGCGGACGCAGCAAAATAAACAGTAAGTATTATACAGAGCATACATGGGATGGATAAACCTAAGATTTTGAAACTGAGGATCAAATATGAGTTGTGTAACTTTTAAGGATGCTATCGCTTACTGACAAAATGAGATTACATACTGTAAGTTGTGTAGATACTACCTACTTACTTTCAGTATACAATAATACGGATAATTCAAAGATTTGCTTTTAAAGTAAAGATAATAAATTACATTCAGAATTTCATTATTTTCTGCATAGTATACATACAATACGGAATATCATTCTAAATATTAACTGCAACTCAGAGATAATGTAAGCATTATTCCAATGTTTAGAAAATTCCATTCCAATCCTTGTAGCAAAATTCCACAGTTGCTACTTGATTTCAATCAAATCTTTTTATCAGCAAAATTCCAGTCGTTGCGGATTTCTTATTATCTTCTGATTACATTGAAAGAATGAATTCATTTACCTCAATGGAATGAAGAAAACTGATTGTATGTATACATTGACGTCTAACTAAGGTTGGTGTAAGAATGCTATACAGAGATGCCTTGTTCTAACATCTTGAATTGAATGGTAGAAAGCGTAGAACTTGTCCTCAACCCCGTACAATCATAACGGGGAAAAGTAACTTTCAGTCAAATCGAACACTGAAAATTTCATAGTCACCGAATTCGTTGTAATTTAAATAGGTTGTTCTCCTCTCTAGTGAAAATAACGTAGCTGAATCAAATTTTACGTAGTAACCACCCGCAGATTTCTCAACATGCTTGTTTGAAAAGTGTTCACTCTATCAGAGGTACTGATTACTGACGGTCTGATGGGCTGAATTGAATACGATTTCTTGAAACAGAATTAAGCCTTCATCCCGAAATGGATTGTTGATGACATTTCAAAATTTGAAAAACAATTTTAAAACAATACCGTTGAGATCATTTGACTCAAAATCATTCAGGAAGTTCAGAAAACAGCAAAAACGGATTAAAAAGCTTTCAGGATTAAGAAATTTCAAAATTTCGATTGTTTTAGAATTGTGAAAACTTTTCACTTATTTTTTTCAGAGTCATGAGTTGACTAAATGACGGAACATACGGCTAATCAGCTAGAGGCCACGATGGCTATACTATACAACTTGTGTCAACCACAGACTCAAGTTTATATAGGAGATAGTATTTTATCTGCCAGACATTATTTGCACTTTTCAAATCCCCCCGCTCAGAATTGACTTCCAGACCGACTTAGAGGTAAAGTATTTTTGCACAGACTAAAGTCAGATGCACAAGACCACTGGACCAGTCGGCTCCCAACTACTATTTATACACCTGTTAAGGCAGCCCGCAACCGAAGCGAGGGAGGAGGGTGTTCCTGTCCAAAAACTGGGTCAGCAACCTTATTTGACTATACGAGAACAAATTTAAATTATTTCAAATTCGGGGCTTATGAAATTTTCAATGTGAGATTTGACTAATAGTAACTCAAAACCTGCCGCCACCGCACAGATTGTAGATACCATGTATGGTACGATGGAAAGTGTTTGAAATTCAATCATTTAAAGAGTCAATATCTTAAAGGCATCTCTTGAACTCCAGAGTTAAATTCAACTCATTGTAGACAAAATAATGTAATAACTAATAGAATGATATATACGGCATAACCTTCACAGTGTATTTGATACTGTCACAAAGGTATGGAGATAAGTAGATATTGACGTTCATATATATGACTGCTGTAATGAACGACAATATTGACTCACCTAGATTCAAACATCAATAATTACGTGCTGCATTGTGGTGTACAGTTAAAGCAACAACAAGGGATTTTGGTTCACTCTCTACGATACACACATTCTACCATATATGTTTACATATATTATATATATATTATATATATTCACTATCAACGATATTAGTCATTATGCCTACTTTTTATTGTTCTAACAGATATTTTTTAATCTGATAAGTACCCTTACGTCAGTTACACAAGACAATAACATCGATTTGAACACTGAGACAAGTGTGTTAAACGCTGCCTACTTCCTAAAATTAATTGGTTCCTTGCAACCGTTTATGTAGCCATTTCGGCTCACAAATCGTAATCCGATAATTCTGAATTATGATTGTGCTGTCTAATATTCAACTGCTATGCACAGTGCATTATATGTAGACATATACTACCTAATTACCTACTTATCACTATTGCTGACAATTTATACCTATTTATATTCTATTTTATTGTTCCATTTCCATAGCATATTTGGTACCTAGGACCATAAAGTTAACAAGGGACACTGACACATTTAGACACATTGCTTCATAAGGCCCATGTATTTTATTCTACTTAAAGGGATGTTCGTAATATTGTCACCCCTGATGATGTAGAAGCATCGGGCCACAGGGGGAATACATAATTCAGCTCTCACAGGCCCAGACCACAATGATTATATTTTGTTGAGAGAGTACAGACACCCCTTAATGTGCCGAATATGTCACACACTGCTGGGATCAAATTCCCAAAAATGCAATTCAAAGCAGTCTAAAATCTTGGACATTTATTTTACTATTTTAACCATGTACATTATTGTTGTAAAAAGAAAGGAGGATTTGAAAATGCAACGTTCACTTCTTTCTTCTCCTTCTAAATAAAGAAAGACTACGAAGGAAAGTGACTGACTTTTATGTGGAATTTGAAATCAGAAGTAAACATTGTAATTGTAATGCGCTCAGTACAAGTATTTACTGTCAACTGTGGCTATAAATGATACAAATTCAAAAATTTACTCAAACTATTGTATTCATCATTTGAACTTTTATTTACAAACCAATCCGTTTCGCTTAGCTTGTTCTTTGTATTCATGTCGCCTTCGCTGAGCTAACTTTGTTAAACAATGTATTGATAACAATGATAATAAGTCAACAGGTCTGTCAGTTCTGGAGGTGACCGACCGTGACTAATATTTGGAAGATAGCCAACGAAACTTCCGTGACTGCATCTTCCTCCGTTATGGCAGGATGGGGAAGTAGCCTAAGGAATGTCTTAATCGGGTTCCCCAACCTTGTTGGGTGGGGAATCCATGGCCAATGACTATAGTAATGATAGAAAACTAACACAAACGTCAAGTAAAATACACAATCTTTAAAAATTTAAGGTAGTTTGGAAATTCAAGAGAAGTTGTAATAAACCATAGGCACGGGACAAGCCTCATTGATTGACACTGCTTAGAAAGCTGCCCAAAACACGTTTGTGGTTCAAATCAAATTTTGGAGGAGGTGCCCAGAAATTGGGCATGCACCATACCATTAGTGCCTATGGGAAACCCTACCTGTATATCTACTTGAAAATCCACCGTGACAGTTTAAATCAATGAAAATTGACCAGTTTGCAGTTTTCAGAGTTTTAAACACTTAGTAGTAATCTTTTCATTCTATGACTTTATAGTGACTTTCATTTATCCCACACGCTGTACATACTAGCCTAGAAAGAGTAGAATTTGGGACAAACTGCTTGGCAAACAATTTTTTCACTTCATTTCATTAATCGGTCTAAAATATTATGGAAGTTCAATGAATTCTAATCTAAACTCTATAATCATTTCGTCAAAGAATACTCTTAAACCCCACGCAATCATTTTTAACCAAAGAATACTCTTTTACCCGCAAGGGTAAATTGGTAAATGTAGTCTGAGAGACATTTCGCAAGAAATATATTTGTATTTCGTTCTACTTCTAGAATGTTATTAAATCTCTCATTGTAACCAAAGTAATGTGTATATGCTCTGGCAGATGGCAGACGGAAGGATTGCTTTAACTTTTGACCCGATTAGAAGACTGCGATCAAACCAATCAGGCCAAAGCACAAGTAACTTTGAGAATATGGAAACAACCCATGGAAAATCGTACCAGATATAAAAATCATTATACAGGTGGGGTTTAATTGAAATTCTAGATAAACTACTTCAGGTATAATTAATTATAGGTCACTAATCTATTTAAGTTAAAGACACAAGTATTTAAAAGGTTATGTTTATGATGTTAATGATGGTAGAGCTCCAAGGTGAGCCTAATAATAAGTTAATCGGTATTCCAGTAACTGCTCAGTTTGCAGTATATTGATTTCTCATAGATTTCAAGAAAACTGGCAGGACTCTTTGGATGTAGCTTACCGTAAATTTTAAAAGTATGTCAAGCTGGTCAGTTGTGTTCTAACAATGCATTGCATTGAATAAGTATATGGATTATTCAAATCTATGTAAAATTTGACCCCAGAACATTTGCATATCAAATTACAGGTATGTTGATAGTGAAAAGTAGAAAGTACAGTATGGATGTTTATAATGGACACCAAGGTCATTCTTGCCTGAAAGATGGACTACATGTAACCGACTCAGGCAGAATATTTTTCGTCACAGAAACACATTCGGTCATTCAATCCTCGCTGTCCTCAAAAGGCTACAACACGACCATTTTTTTTTTATTAAAAGAGGCCTGGGCTGCATTTTAAACTTAAATAAAACCATTTGAAATAGGTAAATCATTCTAGCTGCATATTCATATTTGTGAGATTCTATTTTTCGTCGTCAAATTATATCCTGGCTTGGGTTTGGCTAAATAAATTACTTTGGATGGACAATGAATAAGTCCATGTTTTGCAGGCTGTAATGCCGCTCATCAAATGCTTTTGGTATAGTCAAACTGTCGTTCCGTAATTCGTTGCCGGAGTATACACCATCATATCCACGGAATCAACGGGTTTGATCATCAACTTCACCCTCTGTTCAAATAAAATTAATGGAACCATTTAGAACACTTCAAGGCTTTTTCTGATTGTTTTAAAATTTCAATAATACACTAATAAAAAAGAAACATTTCAACAGCCATATCAACCCTACGCACTATACGGTAGTATAGCATATGACAGCAATACCAGATTGATTGATAGCATAATGGTGATTATAATATAATCATAAATATGCCTTCCTTGGTTCAGAAAATTTGTACCCATATACCAATGTTCAGCAACTGGAGGTGATGAACAGAGAATGAATGAACTGTGTAAAAATGATATTGTCAATTGTGAGGAAAGTGTGAACCTGTCGGAAGGAGGATCCTGGTGTTATGATAAACTTGTATACAATGTAGCCAGGGATGCAGATGAGAGAGGACATGGTTAGAAGCCATCCCACAATAATCGACCACTTGGGGTATACGTAACCTTTCACCTCCAAATCTTCGTAAGTATACAAAGAAAATAGGAAGATAACCTAGAAATAAGGTTACCAACCAGATCAGTTTTTGATTTTTGTACTGAGAATTTTGTAAATCACTTACGAGAATGAAAACAGGGCTAATCCGATTCCAACAGATTCTCCAGAATTTATTGGGCTTGCTCCCGATCATTTTTTCAACATCGCATGAAAATCTGTCTACACCATATATCCAACAAACAGCCGCCGCTTCCACAAAAACAACAAAAAGAATGGACAGACTGGGACCATAAATATTCAACAAATTGACCAGATACCAGCCACCCTAAAAAAACAATATATTTTTGTATAAGTGTTTTAATTAATTTTTTATCAGAATTAGCAAGACTTACTTGAGTACATGTTGGCAATGTACAAATAAATACGAAGAGAATAAGAAATGCAACAAAAATTTCACGATTACGACCTAACGTCGTGGGGTACTCATCGCAGAGAGCAGTGATTATTGCCTCCAGCCCTCCAAAAGTGCTATCCAAACCCAACGTAATAAGCATCAGGAAAAAAATTACGGACCAAAAGTTTGAGCCGTACATCATTGCTATTGCCTCTGGATAGACAATAAAAACTAATCCCGGACCTGAAATGTTGGTTCACACAAAGGTTCATATACTTTTAACTTACCTCTTTCCTCTTGTGCATACAGTAGAGTAGAATGAGTAAAAATAAATAAATTGACATACCTTCAACTCCAACATTATCAATACTTTTCTTTTGCACATGAGCCATGTAGCCCAGAACCGAGAAAATTACAAAACCAGCCAAAAAACTTGTCAGGCAATTCACTGTGCTGGTAATAATGGCATCTCTACGAATATAATGAAAACAATGGAACATTTTGGGATGTACCTATGCAAATAATTTGTAGCATCAAATAATAACTGAACACTTGAAGTAAACAACAAGACGAAATCACCTGTAGCAGTTATTATGGAACTTATTGTAGCTGGAAAGTGCCAGAAGGGTTCCAAAGCCTGGTCCCAATGAAAAGAAAATCTGAGTGGCAGCATCGATCCAAACCTATAAGAAACAATCAATGATATCGAATTAAATATAGATAAAACGATGTGGTTGCTTGTTGGGGTATTTCAATGCTTCATCCTACCTTGCTGGTTTTCAGTTTGTCCCATTTCGGAGTGAGATAATAACTTATTCCATCTCCTGCACCTGGTAGAGTGATACCCCTGCCCAGTAGAATGAAAAGGACGACATAGGGTGCGAGCGCAGTAAACCACACTGCCTGCAATTTCAATTGATCAACACCATGTATTTTTCACGGAACTATAATACGGTATTAAAACCCATAACAATTGCTCTATATATCCCCCTATTCCATGAGTCTATTTGAATACGTAGAAGTCGAGGAGGAAAAGAATAATGGACTAAATAAATAATTCATGGACCGGAGAATGGAAATTCTCTATGTATACTCTATCACAGCCAACGCGAAAACTGTCGGTACTCAGCTGAAATATTGAATGGTTTTTTCACTTTCAACATTTATTGGAGGGAGGGAGTGGAGTCAACAGGTTCTAGCACGTATTGAAACAGAAAGTTAAAGTGAAGGAAATTACTTAGAATTTTAAACAGAACTCAAATGTCCTATGTACAAGGGAGTGTTATTGCCCCATTTAATATCCGTAAAAAGGTTCGTATTTGTAATGCTAATTTTTTTTTGCTCTTTGCTCTCCGTGTATTTTCTTGAAAGACCTACATTGTAATTTATCTGAAGTACCGTCATGTATGCACGCACAGTACACACAACGCTTGAACTTGCTTCTTTCTTTTCCCTTTTATCTACATAGCCCTCAACCAACTTCATAATATACAGATACATATATATATATATATCTACCTACCTACGAAACTAAGTGAGCATACCCGTGCTAAGCACGGCCTATAACTCACCATTTAATCCATACCTGACCACCACACCGCAACAGATACACCAAGAAAGAACAAAAATGTGCGTAAAAAACATTTTAGAAACCTAAAATCCTTCTACGCAGAGTAATTCGGGGCAATTACGAAACAATAATGAAATTTGAAACATTACATATTATGTAATCAACAGGTATTAAGCAATCTTGATGGCATATGCCATGTCTCGCAACCACGTGAATGAAGAAAAACTCAATATGACTAGAGCAGACGAAAACATTTCAAGCCTACCTCTTTCCCTCATTGAATGCATTACATTTACAACTAGTGATCATGGGATCGTTTACCAGGTTCATTTCGTTTCATCGGGTGAACCAAAGCGGAAGCTTCGTTTCGTTTCAAGGTCTCAAATGGAACGTTTCAAACTGAATATTCTGTATGGTAGGTATATTTTGTTCTATATTTGTGCTTTAAACTTGATTATTGCATAGGCTACAGCGGTACTCAATGCAACGCATTGTGACGTTTTCCTTATTTCTGCTCCTTGCATTGTGTGAGCAATCAGCGAGTCAGTAATTTTTGCTTTGCTAGAAAACTTTAATTGTAGAGAAACGTTTGACGCTGCGTCGCTTCGTTTTGTTTAAGACGTTGAAACGAAATGTTCGGTTCGATTCAAAATTCAAACGTTTCGTTTCAAGCGCTTG